>JARYGA010003765.1:0-23084 GCA_030545235.1 Helianthus tuberosus | reverse complement strand
TGGACCGTTTTTGAGTCCGTTACGACTTCCGTCGTAATTAACCGAACAACGCAACCATACGGCCAAAGGAACTGACATCTGACATAATTTTGAGCATATTTTAAGTTCCCTATACTTTAACTTCATTTTAGAGCCTTGAAATGGGGTTAACGGGGCTTAAATGTGCAAGAAATGCATTAAAATGCAAGATTCTCAAGTGCAGGGGCTAAGCTGTCAACTTTTGAAAGTTGCTGGTCTGCAGACCACTTACGGTCCGTAAGGGATGGACCATACGGTCCGTAAGGCATCCCTAGACCAGCAGAAAGCTGTTTCCAGCCTGTTTCCAGCCAATTCCAACTCATAACCCTCTTGCACATGGTATTTCTGAAACTATGGGCTTAATCTAGGGGCTCCAATGGTTTTGTAAAACCATGGGTGCACATGTACGGACAAGATCAAAGCACGTTATTCGACGAACGATCTTAACGGTCCTAGGAAATCTATAAATACCCTCAAGTTCACAACTCAAAACCTACACCTTTGAATCTGAATTTGTTCTCTAAGTTGATGTGTTTATCACTTCATACCTGAGAATATTCGGATCAAAACTTCCATTATTGGACCCGTTGTAAGCCCTCTTTCGTTCTTTTAGCATTTTCTGCGTTGACCAGTTTATGGTCAACACGAAGTTCTGTTGAACTTCGCAACATAAGCGTAATCACGATGGTTATAGTCCCTTGTGACTATACCTACTGATTACCACGTTATCTAGGCTCAGTGACGAGTCGTAGTTTCGGCCAAAATGCGTATTCTTGCGTATTTTGTAACCAAACTATTTTTAGGTATCAAAACCGTTTGTTTTGATACCAAACTTATTTTTCTAACTTAGTTAAGCATGTTTTGACATGCTTAGCTCGTCACTTATAGTTTAGTGCTTGTCTAGGGTCGTAAGTCAAGCGGTCTAAACCACCGCTTAGACCTTCGAACCCGACCCGTTTGGTCGATCTCTAGGATCCGACCAAATACATTAGGTGACCATAGTTGTATAGGGAATAACCTTCCGAGGTTATACCTTATGGTCACGACGTTTAGTTAGTTGTATGATAGGTAGTTAATATGCCTTAGGTAAATTACCGAAATGCCCTTTTTACTCCAAAATTCATTTTAAGCATATGTAACATAATTTTTTATATCTAAACTAATTTGGCAACAATATTAGACATGTTAAGGCATATTTTACTTATCAAAGGACTAGTTAGGTGATCCGACCGCGTTTTACGCGAACGACGCGTTAAAGTAGCATAAGCCACCTAAACGGGTCGTAATGGGTCGTAAGCACTTAGGTTAGGTTTCATTTTAGTTTGTAGGCTTTGTTAAACCATATCATATGAGTTCCAACACTCATTTGGTTTACGAAACCTCGTTCTATCCGATCTCCCTATTTAGGTCCGGTTATTAACATTGTACCTATATTAGGTGCCATTTGATCCCGTGATCTTCTAGCTTTGTTTGGTGGTTATCCTAGGACTATTGAGCAATCTCAAGTGAGTACATAGACCCCTCTTTTACTGTTTTCAAACTGTTTTGGGGTGAAACACATGTGCCTACTTGTTACTTTCGTGATTTCCATGTTTTCATATTATATGCTTGTTATGTTCATTAGTACACATATAGTACATGATTTCATGCATTTCACACCATGTATGTCCATTTGATGCATACCTAGTGCATTGCTTTACATTACATTTCACGCTATGTATGTTCACTTAGCATGCTAGCACCTTGTTTTACATTACATTTTGTTGCATATGCTCATCCAGCATATGGACACACTGTTTTACATTACATTTTTGTTGCATATGCTCATCCAGCATATGGACACATTGTTTTACATTTTGAACCATTTGTAACCATTTGATTGTATGAACCATTTGTAACCGTGTTACATTTATGTGAACCATTTGTAACCTTTTGAATTATGTAAACCATTGGTAACTGTAACCATAGGACTTGACAACTCCCATTCCTGAAATCATGGGGTTGTTTGGACGTAAGGAATGACCGGATCCGAAAACATTTTTTGATAACCTTTACTTTAAGGTTATCCTACTGTCTCAAGGCTTTGATGTAGACGTTTAACTTACCGCATAAGTGTTTGTATCAGTAAAGCATGCAGTTATTTTGCAAAACATGACTTTTGATTATTCAAAATACTTTGTTTTGTACATCTTACTTATGGTTTAAGTAGTCTCGTTTTACTTACCATACATAACATTGTTTACACATTACATGATCTACATTTGTCAATAGACATTTGACCATACATAAACATTTCTACAATTGTTAAACATTACATCTTGGTGGTTTGTTCGGGAAAGTGATTTATATAATGATAAAAACATGGTGGATACACCGCTGGTACTTCCTATATATAAGTGCTTTTATGGTATTACATATCGTAGCGTTATTTAAACCATTTCAGTTTAGACATATTACATTTACAACACATTTTTACATAAACATCGTTTTACAAATAACTTAACTTATACAAACTCATTTTTACTTGGTTATTCACTTAACCATACATTATTCTTTTATACATATACATCATTTGGTTTATTCGTCACTTTTCAAATGATTTATGAAAGGAAACACTCAACAAGATTCATGACTACTTTTTATTAAACAGTTTCTTTAAACTCAAGTCATGAATCCTATTTTCACAAAACATATGTATCTGACAGGCATTTTTATGCTGGCGTACCTATTTTCACATGTGTTTTCAAGAGCTGTTGCATAGGATGATCAAGTCAATCATAGGCGGACCCGTGCCTTAGCAACTTAAAATGAAGCTAGAACTAGTTTAATTATGTTATGTACTCTTTGTTTCTTGTTTTAAGACAATGTAACTCTCTTATTAGATAAATAAAACGTAACTTTAATTTCCATGGTTGTGAAACAATTAATTATGTTACAACACTCCCCGACGTTTCCGCCACGTTTTGTTGTTTTACGTGGTCGGGGTGTGACATTTCATGCTTTCATGCTTTCATGACATATACATGCTATGTTCATCTAGTACACATATAGTTCATGATTTCAATTATGTTTTGCTATGTATGTTGACTTAGCATGCTAGCACATTGATTTCAAAGATACTTTTGCGGCATATGTTGACTTAGCATATGAGCACATTGATTTAGATTAATTTTGCGGCGTATGTTGACTTAGCATATGAGCACATTGATTTACATTGCATTTTGCTTCGTATGTTGACTTAGCATGGCTAGCACATTGAATTCAAGGACCCATTTTGCTTCATATGTTGACTTAGCATATCTAGCCCCTTGATTTCATGAATACTCTACTTTGTATGTTGACTTAGCATACTTAGTACATGCTTTACAAAGACATTTTACATGACATGCTCACATTGATTATGACATTTTGGTATGTTAAAGGAGACTAGATACATTCATTAACATTATCGTGTCGACCGGTAGTATGTATGGTTTACCATAGTTTTGATAACCTCATTCTCGCTTCCTAGTTTGTTTGGAAGTATCCATCTGGGGAATGACAAAACCTGATGAACATTGATAAACCTTTGTCTTTGTAAGGGTTTATCTGACAGGCGACAAGGCTTGAATGTATTCGTTAACATACCATATAAATGTTCATATCGATAAAAGCATCGGTTTTCAAAACATAACTTTTGACATAAACTTGTGTTTATTCAAAGACATTGTTTTGTATATGACATTTGGTTACACAGGACATCAGTTATACATGACATTATTACATGTGGTTTGAGTAAAGACTATTTACTTGCCATATAAGACATTGGTTGCTACTTGACATTTGTTATACTAGACATGGTTTATACTTGACATTAGACATTATTATACATGCCATTTGACATTGGTTAAACAAGACATTATTTGGTGGTTTATTGGTAGGTAATTTAAATAACGAGACGTGTGTAGTGTGATAAAAGCATGGTGGATACGCCGTTGGTTCTTCCTATATATAAGTGCTTTTATTACATTACATATCGTGGCGTTATTTAAACTACTTCGACAAAGACAAGACAAGGCATGACATTTTTTTAGACAAGACATGACATTTTTATACAAGACACGACATCTTTTACACAAGACATGATACTTTATTTCAAGACATGACATATTTTACACAATACATTTTCATTTGGTTTAAATCATTTGATTTTCACATTAATTTTCATATGGTTTTACAAAAGAAAACATTTTTACAAAGGTCCATGGCTACTTTTTGGTTAAACATTTCTTTTAACAAAATCAAAGCCATGAATCCTCAACAACAAAACCTATGTTACTCACAGGCATCTTTATGCTGACGTACCTATTTTCACATGTGTTTCAGGTGTTTATGTTTGACTTTGAGCATGCTTCACATAGGGCGGACTTGGGCCTTAGTGACTTTAAAATCTACAAGACAATTGTTGTGTATTAATTGTATTCTCCAAAACAAATGAAAACTATTAAATCAATAAAACAAAACTTTATGAGCCATGTGTTATGAAACAATTTGTAACATGACTCCCCAATTTTTTCCGCCGCGTGTTGTTGTATTACGCGATTGGGGTGTTACACTGGATACACAAGTGGATATAAAAATGTGACTAAAATGGCAAAATGTTTGGAATAATTGAAAATTGAAAAAACATTGTGATGGCTTCGTACGAAAGCAGAGCAGTGGCTTCGTACAAAGGCATAAAACAAAAAGGCAGTTTATGTGGCTTCGTACGAAGCCACACCACTATATAAAGTGTCTTCGTACGAAGACAACCTTATTCACTACAGTGCCTTCGTCCCAAACTTTCTCAAATCAAAACATTACTCTGCTGATTTTTTCTAGAAATTTACTTTGAGGTGTTGATTTGCACAACATTTTCAATGGGGAAGGTAAATTTTCTTTCATTACATGTCTAAATCGTTCAATTTTTGAGTTGGAAACCGTCGGCCTACATAATCTCAGATTTACACATGTTTAACGGTTAGATTTTGAAATTGAGACCATAAAATGTTAAATCGGCACTCTTAGGATGTTTTGATATCATTAATTTGAAGTTTGATTACAGGATTTGAATTGTGATTCTTGAATTGTTCATGTTGTTCCTGGTTCGAAGCCAGTGGCTTCGTACGAAGCCACCAGGAGTCATATATAGTTGTTTGATATGTTTGATCTTGATAAACAAAGTGTTGAACATGTTGTTGAATCATAACAGTACCTTCGTAATTGTGGATTTGTATTTATTGGCTTCGTAATTTGTGGCCTCGTACAAGCAGGCTTATTAGGCCTGGCTTCGTATGAAGGTAGAAGTAAGTCATAATTCTTGAAAATTTTTTAAGTGTGGATGTGTAACTTCATACAAGCAGGCCAGACATGCCTGGCTTCGTACAAAGGCAGCATATGTCCAAAGTTGAAAAAATTCTAGGTATTGAAATGTTATACTTTCTCGATAAACGTGTAATGATTACTAACTGTTTTTGTTATTTTGAGTAGCCGAAGAGTACGAACTTTGACACTCGGTGCAACATATGTTGCATAACTGACAAGAAGTTATCAAGAATGGATCCATTCAAAGACGTTATAGACTTTATCGACAGAAGCAGAATCAAGAAGGCGCTGACAGATAAGCATAAGTATTACAGGTCACACATTGAGAGACTCTGGAACAACGCAAGATACGATGAGGAGTCAAAGACGATATTCTCTGCGTTGAAGATCAAACATGAGAACGATAAGGATATAGACATAGAGGTCAAATTCAAAGTTGACGATGTTAGGAGGGTGTTAGAGCTTCAAGACGATGATAAAGATCCGATTCAAGTACCTGAAAGATTGGTCAAAGGTCTTTGGATGCGTATAGGATACACGGGATATGTGAATGTGTCACAGTACAACAAGTCAAAGCTATCTAGACCATACAAATTCCTCGTTCATTCAACGATACATGCACTACACCATCGCAAAGGAGGATTTGATGTGTCTTCGGATTTCATAATGTGCATTTTGATATGTTTGATTCTTAATCATCATTTTAATATTTCACAGGCATTATTCAACCACATGGTTGATAACGTTCATTGAGAAAAGTTCTTGCAGTATCCGCGATTCATCAAGTGCTCTTGGATGATCAAATAAAGAACTTGCCGAAAGTTGATGATGATGAATTGGAGTTAGATCACATGGATGCGGAGACGCTGAAAAGACTGAATGTGTATCAAGGTGTTGAGAATGATAAAGAACCTCCATCCAGGAGACCGTTTTATTCTATCACTAAGCCAGATTATGTTGCTCCACCTCATGATAAGTGGAGGCACGACGGCAGCAATTCTGCTTCAGAAGTTAAAAAGATGGAGTCGTTCTTGAACAAGCGTGGAAAGTTTTGGTTGAAAGGTGACGATAAGAAAAGGAAAAGAGAAACAACTCCAAAAGCTTCAAAGTCTTCTACACCTAAAGCTGCACCGGAAAGATCAACAAAGAAGAAGTCACATCCACATCTTGTAGATGAACCTGATGTTACTCCAGAGAATGTAACAGGTGATGATATTCTTAATATGACATTTGTTGAATATGAGAAGATTTCAGCTGCTCAAGTCGCTCAAGATGCTGAAAAGCTAAGAATGTTGAACAAGTTGGTGGAGAAAACAAAGAAGCTGCGCCAGGAGGTCAAACGGATTCTAGTGAAACAGAGAGTGACATCGATGTTACTCAACTTGCACCAAAAACGTATGTCAGTTGTAAAATCAAGATAAAAGGACCTTCCAGGAAGAAAAAGAATTCTGATGAAGAAGATGCGCCTTATGTGGCGACTGCTACTGAAGCTGAAAAGTTAAAGACAAAGAAGAGCAGAAGAATGAAAAGGAGTGCTAAACCAACAGATGAAACTCCTCGAAAGCAAAAGACTCGAAAGACTACAAAAAAAGTTGTGAAAACTCTAGAGAAGGTGACTGTGGAAGAACCAATAATTGAAGCTGAAATTCATGTTCCTACACCTCCTGTATCTCCTATACAAGAATCAATACCTGTTCAAGCTGAAATTCATTCAACTCCTCCACAACAGACAAAGAATGTCGAAGAGCCTGAATCGACGTCAAAGAAAACTACAACTTCGATTCCTCAAAGTTCGAGTCAAAGTTTTCCTAAGATGCTGAGTAATCTTGGTCCAGGTCCTACAAGTTTAGAAGATGTTGGTTTCTTTCATGATGAAGGGTTGATGGAGTGATGAAAAGAGTTTCAAAGTTAGAAAGGGCCAAAGCTGAAACAGACGAAAAGCTTCAAGCATCTGAAGCAGAACTTCAAGCAACTAAAGAAAAGTTAAAGAGTGTTGAAGCTGAAAACGTCGTTTTGAAGAATGAGCTCACAGCGATGAACGAGAAGGTATTGGATGTTGAAGCCAGCAACAACATGTTGAATGATATGTTTGATGAGATTCTATCTACAAATTGTGACTTGAATGATGCTAACACTACGATGAGTCATGCAAACAAGATTATGCAAAAGGAGATAGAAGATCTAAAAGTTGACAAAGAAAACAAGTCGAGGCAGATAGATATGCTATATGCGGTAATCGAAGACAAATTGGGTATCAATGTGCATGCAGCTTTTGATGATATTGAAATCTGAAGAGCTGAGGCTCGGAGGATGGAAAGAGAACAACAACAAGCTAAAGAAGCCGCTGAAGCTTCAAAGGATAAAGGAAAGGGTGTTGTCATCGATAATGAAAAAAATTCTCGGATCATCCAGTCAACAAGAGCAACAACAACCAGATGTTGAAGTTGCAGATGTTGAAGTTAATGAAGAAAATGCTCTAGTCCTCGCACAGTTATTCGTTCTTGTTGGTGAACCAAATAGGGTTTCTTACAGCAGGGAAGATAATGCAGGAAGGATTGAAGTTGAAAGACATCATCTGAAAGCGAAAGAAGCTAAGAAAGCTCAAGCTGACAAGATAGTTGATGAAGAGGATGGTGATGAGGATGATGACTTGAAAGATATAGATGATTATAAATGAAGTGGTGATGATGAAAATGATGATAATGATCAAGGTGGTGATAGTGGTGCACTAATTGTGAGACAACCTGGTGGCAATCAAGTTAATGATTACCTTGATGACACACAGAACGAAGAAAGAGAGGAAGAAAAGCCTCAGGGGGAGTCTACATCAGGTGCTAAGGATGCTAATCTTCAAAAGGTATTCTCTAATATTCCCAAAGTTATTTACCTTAGTCATGATGTTGAAGAGGGAGAACTTGTGGAGAATTGGATGAGGGAGTCAATGTTGGAAGGTTTAGGTTTGAATGATGAAAACTTAAAGTTCGATGTTGAAGACGAGATTCCAACAGCTCCAGATAGTGAACATGTGCTTAAGTTTGTGGAAGAGGCAGATGATTTCAATAATGTGATTGTTGAAGATGGATCGGATTCTGACGAAGATGTTCCATTTCATTATGTTGGTCAAGATGATAATTTTCCCACATTTGATGAATTATTTCGTACTCACAATGAAGATGATCTCAGGAGGAAAGTTGCTGAGAAGATTAATACAGATGGTCCTCCAAAAGACACTTTTAAAGGAAGAACATAGAGAAGAAAGAAAGAAGTGGTTTAAGCAGCCAATGGTTGAAGAAAGAAACTTTAAGAGACCATTAAAGTTCTTCACACGACATCCTGATGAATCTCTTGCAGACATCTTGTCATGGGGTTATCTAGAAGATATGAAGGTATATTCTATCAAACGTGAATATGGTGTTCAGTACTTCAAGTTTCTTAAAGATATCAGAACACTACCTTGGTGGGATGTTGAAGAATTGGTGAAAACAAAGAATATCCAACAATGTTTATATGGTCTAGAAGTTAGATTTTATGAACGAAGGTTGTGGGATTATATAAAGTATTAAGCAGAACTGAATTTTCCAGATTGGAAGCCTCATCAACCTAAATGCACAGTAAAGGTTGATCCAATTACGGGAGAGAAGGATATCACACAACATGTTAGACGACCACGATGTATGAAGAACATGCCTTTGAAGGAGATGGAGCAAGACTTTTCCAAGGATTTCAAAGGGTGGGTCTGCAATCCATTAACATGTGAAGTTGTGATAACGTTGTTTGATGTGAAGACAGGTTTCTGGAGATACATTCACATGCTAGATCCAATGTGCCTTGTGAACTGCTCAAAGAAGGATATAGAATGTCTATTCTTCAACAAGATCATGTACTATAAAGTAGACAAGGAGCAGGCGTTGAGATATCAGAAACTAGTGAAGGTATGCTTTGAGGAAGACATTAATTCAGGACGTTATTGGGATACGAAGTGGAGAGATCATGAGTTAGAAGAGTTTCTAAAAGAAGAGCGCCACAACGAAAGAATGGATAGAAAGATGGCTGAAACAGCATAGCGGGCCAAATGGAGATTGGGGATGGGTCTGTTTGACACTGATCAAACTCCAATTGAATCTGAAGAATGAAAAATTCCCAAATGGTCCAAAACAATGGATGGAATTAAAGAGTACAGAGAATGGTGGATAAATGAAGGAAGACATAAGCGTAAGCAAATATTAGCAGAAATAACTGAAGAACGGAAGAGGAAGTACAGGGAAATGAGAAACAACAGAAGAGCTGAGCTGATTGAAGACTATATAAGACGACTACAGCTACATCCAAGGGGGAGTCTGTGAATGCAGTATGTCTGTAGCTTACGTCTAGTATCGAGTCTATATTTAATGTATATGTATGTAATGATATGAACTTGTCTTGGTTTTGTCATGTATGTATGCCTTTGTACGAAGGGACCAAGATAGGCAGGTTTAATGTTTAGTGAACATTACCCTAGTTCGTACGAAGCCATGGGGGGCTTCGTACGAAGCCAATGATGTCTATATATAGGGGTCTTGGGTTCATTTGAAATGTAACTTTTGGTGAGACATAGCAAAGCTTTGCCAAAATTCTCTTAGGATTTGTAACTCTTCTATTATCAATGAGAAGTGATATTAACGGTATCTGTATGGTCTTTATGCCGATCTCTTGCATGGATTCCGCACATTGCACGTAGATAACTGATCCGGTCGGAGCTTTTATTGAAGACGATCACGGTCCTCACACTTGCACTTGGTAATTCTTGTGTATAATTAAGTGTTAAGTGACATGTATCTCGTATATGCACATCATTAATCAGCAACCATTAACACAAGTAATAAATTCAAGGCATTATCAAAACAAAGAATCATTTAGGATTTAAAGTAATAAATTCAAGACATTATCAAAACAAAGAATCATTTGGGATTTAATCATTCCTTAATTGTTTTAGTCCCTGTTTCCCTAAAAAAACATTATTTTAAGCTTGATTGTTTTGACACTATTGTTTATAGGTCGATTCAAGAGTGTGGTGATCATTTTAATGAGATTAACAAGGAATTACTTAAAATATATGGCGTTTTTGAGTCCTTGTGACTTCTTCCCTAACTTTGATGCAAAAAGGTTGCATAGGTTGAGTGAGTTTATCCATAAGATTTGGATAGTGAGGAAAAGATCGTGCTTGCCTCATATCATCATATTATTTTAAAGGATACAAATTTTGCTAACATGAATAGTATCGTCGACCTTGCTAAAGTGACGATAGAGACGAGGATTGTTCTATCTATCTTATCATTTGGTCTATCAATTATTATAGTTAGAATTGGTTTTGCAACTTGCTTAGTTGAGAGATGATTTCTTGAACGTTTGCGCAACCATATGGGTAATGATTTCTTAAATGCTTGCGTAGTTTGTGTTGTGGAAAAGGATGGGCTTCTCACTTTTACTAATGAAATTGTAATTGAGCGTTTCAAAACATTATAAACACATAAAAATGCTTATAGGATGTATATTATATATTATATTTAACAGACTATGTTTATGACATAAGTAACGAATTAGAGGTTTGATATTGTTCAATCATCGTTTGTTTTTTTACCCAATCTATTATATATTGACCCACCCATATTTTTACACCTTCTCAAACTTCATATTCGCCATTTCCAGTGATCCGTTGGTTTTACCGAGGCATAATCGGCCTTCCATCTTTGGTTTGGGTCTTTTGGAGTCATTGGTTTATAAAAAAGCAAATGTTAACCAGCTTGGATGGACTGAGTATAAATGCCCCATATAAAATTCAAACCAATTTCAATAATGGATAAACATCAAATTATTTATATAAATGAAAGGACCCTTAATTTTTATTAGTTATAAACACAGATATTAGTATGAACATGTATACATTTCTTTAACAAAAGGATATAAGTTAGCTTTCTAATTACAATCAAATAAATTTTATATTTTAAATTCTCTTTATCACAATTTCACAAGTAAGGCTTCAAAATTCCCCCCTGAATTTCATAATTATGTTTCAGTGAGCATATTAAAAATTAAATCATGTATTTTTCATGTGTATTTTAAAGTTTTTAGAACTAAATATTTTATTACTATAAATAATTTGGTTAGAAACTATTATTGTAAATAATGAAACTCAACTAAATATTGTATTAATAATTAAATGAACAAATATGCATTGCAGAAAACTAATATGAGAGGATTCAACCTTTATTCTATATAATATAGAGAAAAAAATAAAGGAAACTATAAAAATACCACTACTTTGAAATCTCTATAATAGAAAAATATATGAAAAAATAAAGTACATCTCTATATTTAAAGGTTAATATTCGACCCTTTATATTTTATTGTAAGTGTGTAAGGAAAGATAAAAAATATAAAATAAGTGTTTGTAAGAGCATTCATATTGAAGCCTCCATCTCCATTTATATAAAAATAAACTTTTCCTTAAATTTTGTTTTCAAAAACATTTCACATCCGACTCTCTATCTCTATCTGTTTCTTTCTAACAAACAGTTATTTTATTACTTTTACCCTTTTCCTACACACTTTCAATAAAAATATAGAGGGTTGAATATGGATCTCTAAATATAAAGGTGTACTTTACTTTCTATATATTTTTCTCTATTGATTCTAATGTAGTAGTGTTTTTGTTGTTTCCTCTATTCTTTTTTCAATATTATATAAAATAGAGGCTTCAATGTGAATTCTCTAAGTAAAAAATAGATAGAGATAGAGTTGGATGTGAGATGTTTTAAAAAAAAATATATATATAGGGAAATGTGTATTTTTATATAGATGGAGATGCATAGAGACTCTAATGTGAATGCTTTAACATGTGAACCCTCTAACATGATGTGATTACAATACAAACAAATTTTTGTGCGTATAGATTTATACAGTTCACGATATCTACCGATCACACAATGGCCTAAGTCTCACATTCTAGATTTTAGTTCATTTTGGTCGCATATACTGAAGTGTAGTTATATATGAAATATTCACCTTGAGTGCGATTTAGGAAATCCTAGCTAGGGCCTAGCTATATGTTTAGATTGTTGCAGACATAGCAAGTTCTATGAAACTTCAATTCATGTCCCACCATTATGGGTTGTCACAATATGGTTTCTTGTCCATTGGAGACCATTAATTGTGCCATCAATTTGTTCCTGGTCCCATATAAGAAGTTGTCTTCTTCTATCATCAATCTTTACGTAGGTTTGCATGATTCATTTACCTCGTGCTTATGTTTTATGGGATTTTAGAGTATTGCCAATAATGCAATAACTTCAAAACAAGGGCCAAGCCGATGTGTTGACATTTGTGACTTGACTCGCCTTTTAAAATGCACCATTGTAAAGTCCAAAAATTTAGGGTGGTGGGGTTCCTTGATTTGTATCTTTTGTCAAGTGACGCCTATGGGGTTTACCCCATCCCTCATCCAACTTTTTATTCTTCGGAGAAAATTCAACGGTCTTGAATTTTCATTGCGCTATTATAAGAGAGAGAATAAAATCCTATAAGGTATTTTCTTTTGGA
Organism: Helianthus tuberosus; assembly: GCA_030545235.1. Lineage (NCBI taxonomy): Eukaryota > Viridiplantae > Streptophyta > Magnoliopsida > Asterales > Asteraceae > Helianthus > Helianthus tuberosus. The sequence goes on along the minus strand of JARYGA010003765.1, from coordinate 10,148 downwards.
AGCTTTGATCAAATGAATGCTACTGTGACCTAATGAAATTTGCCTAATGTTTCTATTTTAGGGCATATCAAATCTAATCAATTTTCAAATCTAAAACTCTTGCTACAAAGCAAAGAAACATGATCACATGATCATAATGAGTAGTTAAATTAAGATAATCAAAGATTAAAACTAAGACTAGATAGATGAATGGTTTGGCATGGCCTAACTTATTAGTTTAAAAGACATGGTCATGTGGGGAGCTTATATGGCATGCATGAACCATGTGCCTAGATGCCACCATGAAATGAACTTTCTTTCACTCAATTGCCTAACACGTACAAATTCAACACAAAAAGAAACTCACTGATTCTCCTTTCACTTCCATGTGCTTTAGGATCCATCTTTTGAGTTCAAAAATCCTTCTTTTACACATAAAAGTTGAAAGTGCAAAATAGTGAAGGTGGACCATGGCAACTGGCACTTTATGCATGGACAAAGAACACATACAACTTTTCTTGATGATACCCCACTTTTATTCCTGTGATTTGATTCCTTTCTTCCCCTCAGCTATATGATTGTTGTCTACACATTTTTTACTTATTTGACCTTACTAATTTATGCAACACTTTGATTCTAAGTAAATCAGACAAATTTTTAGGTCTGTGTGTGTGTGTGTGTGTGTTAGGTGGAAGAACAAAATAGCCCACAACAAATATCTATGTCCTAGTTAAATACTTTTATGGGGTTTAAGAACAAGGCTCTAGCTAACTGGAATCTGGGAAAAGGTAGAAGATAATATGCTTGATTAGATTTGCTTTCTGCATGGTATCCCTGAGAATCAGTAACAAAAGTTGAATATACTTCACAGGTCATTTTTCCATTGAGTTGCTTTTTCTATTGTCACTTTATATTATTTAAATCTTATATTTGTTCTTTGGTTATTCAAGCAAGATAAATACCCATCTTATCTTAAGTTGCTTAATAAATACCCATCTTGAATAACTGCCAAAGCCTCATCATTGCATGTGATTCAATTCCCCTCACTCCAAAGTTTTCCTTCTTTGCCTGCAAAATTCTCACTTTATTTTGAACAAGGCATCTTCAAGAATAAACTAAAAATCGCTTTTGTATATTATAGATCAATGTATAAAACGCGAAACTAAATTTCCTCTATCCTAGGAGATACAAATATTTCTCTTAATTAGACGCCCAGGCTCAAAATCATTTTTTACAGATTTAAAAATACAAGTAGCATAAAGTATATATCGTAAAACAAAAATAAAATACCAATAATAGTAGTAAACTATCGCTAGCAAAATCTAAGAGTGAATTTTAAGTTTTGTCCTTTTATCTTTATACACAATTGTAAGTGGTGTCCTTTATCTTTAAAATTGATATGATTTGTACTTTACGTTTTAAAATCTTGCACTTTATATCCTAAGCCTAACTCAGTTAGTTTTTTTCGTTAAATCAGGTAACATGAGGGTATATTAGTCTTTTTACCCATTTATTTAAAAATACTTTAATAAATAAATAAAACAAAATTAAATATAAAAAATTAATATAATATAATACCAATATATACACCTCTCTCTCTCATCCGCACCCGTTCTCCACCACCACCACCTCCACCCGTTCTCCGCCACCTCCGCTTGCCTGCACCAACCACCACCTCCACACTTATCAACACCATCACATCCACCCGTTCCAAAAATCCCCCGTTTTTGTAAGTCATTAAGAACACTAATTCCCATGGCATGCAGCCGACATTTTGAAACATGAACAGTTTGGAGCTCTGGCCCACGAATGACGACCCGGATGAAGCATCGGACGCCGGAGTTTCGCCATCGTCGACTTTTACCACATCTTTGGCTTCTAATTTCTCTTTAATGTCTTTCATTCCTGTGGATTCTCTTCCAAATGCGAACTCCCCTAGCCACTGAAACGCGTTGTTCATCCTCGTTGTTCATCCCCGAGGTTATTCGATGTGAACTCAAACTCAAAATCTCCGGCAGATCTTCAGTGAATGTGATGAGACTAGTGCCATTGTTGACCGGATTTGCAGCATCTGCCTCCATTGAATAGAAATAAATAGTGAAAGAAGGCCTTGAACAGAGGTGAAAACATGTGGTGCTGATATATAATTTGCAGATTAGCGTGCGGAACATGATGGAGAAGAAAATGGTGGTGAAGGGTGATGATTGTGGGTGGTGGTGAATGTGGTTGCAGGAGAGAGAATGTGTGTGTTTTTAGAGAGAGAAAGCCTAGGTGAGTTGGTTTTATTTGTTTTTATATTATTTAGTAATTAGGATGGGAAAATACTGAAATACCCTCACACCCTCACATGAGGTGCACATGATCTGATTTAACAAAAAAAATAACTGGGTTAGGCTTAAAGAACATAACGTGCAAGATTTTAAAATGTAACGTACAAATCACATCAATTTTAAAGATAAAGGACACCGCTTGCAATTGTGTATAAAGATAAAGGACAAAACTTGTAATTCACTCTAAAATCTAATGATAAAACTAGAAATAATGAAAATAGTAGTAGAAGAGAATAAAAAAAAGATCTTAACCACCACGAAACTAATGCACCATACTAATGTATATACATACACTAATATACGATAGTAACGTATTAATTTAGAAGGGAAAAAGGAAAAAAGAGCATATGAAACTAGCAATAATATCTAGGGTTGTAAACGAACCGAACGAACACGAATAAGGCCTTGGTCATGTTCATTCGTTAAGGAACAAACTTGTTCATGAATTGTTCACGAACGCTTACCAAACAAGATTTCTTGTCCGTGTTCGTTCATTAACGAAATGAATGTATTCATGAACTGTTCACGAACACTTACCGAATGTAAATGAACGCGAACGAACACAAACAAATGATCACTGATGTGTGTAAAATGCAACATATAAATTACATCAAATAAGGGATAAAACTAACCCTTTTTTAGTACTAATGTTGGAAAAAGTGTGCTTTTGTCTTCCTTTTGTATTTTCAGGATCAAATGAGCGTAAATGAACAAAAGGAACAAATATGCAGCAAAATCTAACATAAATACAAGGAAAAGAATAAACGTGGCATGCATGACCCCTCGACAGCATCTTCCCAAGCAAAAACAAAACAATAGAAGGCTGAACACGCCCCGTGCCCAGCGGACACGGGGGCGTGGCCAGTTGTCTGCAGAAAGGACAAAGCTTTAAAAGCTTCTATTCCCGACACGGGGGCATTCCCAGCTCAACACGGCCGTGGTCAACGCTAAGATTCGCAGGATCCAATCAAATCTTGATAGTACAGATACACTTCTGCACACGGGACCGTGCCCAGCGGACACGGGGGCATGTGGAGCTAATGTAGACAAATTGCAATTAATGAAGAAAGAGAATAAAGATGGACACGGGCCGTGCCCAGCGGACACGGGGCCGTGTCCGGGCTTCTGTGCAGGCTATAAATAGAGGTGCTTGGTTCACTTCAAAAACATCCCTTGGCAAACCACCTCTCTACCACTTCACCCACACTCCACCACCATCACAACACCCACATCCACCACCATCATCCATCATCCATCTAGAGTGTGTGTAGTAGTCTCGGGATCCAAGATTGATAGTAAGAGTTCTTGACAATCAAAGGCCATGTTTGCCTAAGTCTCTTACATCACTTGGTGAAGACAAGCATTTAGTGTAATACTTTTGATTTTTAATCTTTTCGCACTTATTATTTGGTTTTGTATTAATGACTTTAATAACTAGTTTCTTATGTTGAAGGTGAAACTTCCTTATCATTTGTCCGTGGTGTCTTGGCATTATTTTACTGTCTATATAAAATAAAAGATTTTCACCATTCATATCTCTACGGTCTATATATAGATATGTTGGCTACCTGGTCGAGGGTTAAGGGAATGGTTTGGTAAGGTTCTTGCCTTGTTCAGTGTATAGATCCTGCAAGGACCTGGGTCAAGGTTACTAGGACCTACTTCAATACCCACTGGTATTGGATGGCGGGGGTGCGAATGACTTGATCCCCACATATGTAAACTACTATTAATACATTAACCCGACTACTTAGGATTGTATCCCTGCTGACTCAAACCACTTAGCCGAGGGTAACGTCACCTTCAAAAGAGGGGCCTACCACATTAAGGATTGTATCCTTACTGACTCAAACTACTGGGTTGAGGGTAACGTCACCTTCAAAAGAGAGGCCTACTACTATAACTAAGATAATCTCTTAAAAAGTGAAAAGTGCGGAAATCATCAAAGGTTACACTAAAGGCGAGTCGGATCCAAGTGATTCATTTTGTCTATCTGTTTTTATTTTATTTTTATTTTCAGCATTTTTAGTTTTTATTTTCATATTTAAAACATTTTTCTAATTTTTTTATTTGATTAGACGTTGAGGATAAACCGGTATTAAAAGCTCTTGTGTCCTTGGACGACCTCGGTATCTTACCAACGCTATACTACGCTCACGGTGGGTGCACTTGCCCATATGTGTGTTTAGTGTTAGTAGAATATCGTGTTTTATAAATTTAAAACTTGACTAAAGTGTTAAAAAGGGGCTTAAAATATACATAAAAATATATCACGCACTACGCACATCAAGTTTTTGGCGCCGTTTCCAGGGACATAAGGATTTTAAGAAAGTTAGGAATCAACGGCCTAATCGTTTTTCTTATTTTTCTTTTTTTTAAGGATTTTTCTTAATTTTTCAGCTTCTGCAGAGTTCAGCACGGGGCCGTGCCTGGTCGGACACAGGCCGTGCCCAGCATCGTTACTGGCATTTTTTATTTTCCGAGTTATAGAAAGTTAAGCACGGGCCGTGTTGGTGCAGCACGGGACCGTGTTGAACTCCCCAGTAACAGGGATCCGGAAAAAAAAAATCACTGTAACTCCGACCACGGGGCCGTGTTCAACTGAGCACGGGGCCGTGGTGAAACTTCTGACCAACAATCTTTTTGTTTTTATCACAGGACTTGGAACCCAGGTGCCGCACCTGAACTTCCTACGCTGTGCATGAGCTCCAGTTCCAATAAAGACATAAAAGAACCTCTAGACGAACCCGAACGCTTTCTAAGAAAAAGACTTAAAGCTAAAAATCAAGAGAATGTTTCGGGGGACACACTTCCAATGGCGGATCAACGCACTCTAATGGATTACCTACGACCCACAGTAGGTAATCTCGGCGCCACTATCAATGCACCGAATGTCGATGCCAACAACTTCGAACTTCGGCCGCATTTGATCCAAATGCTCCAAAATTCCGCAACTTTCCATGGGCTTGCGGACGAAGATCCCCATTTACATATTACCAACTTTTTGGAAATATATGATACTTTTCGGATCAACGGAGCATCAAATGACGCCATCCGCCTCCGAATGTTCCCATTTTCGCTAAAAGACCGAGCTAAGGCTTGGCCTAACACTATCCCAGTTGGATCGGTAAACACCTGGGATGAACTAGCCCAAAAGTATTTGTATAAGTATTTCCCTCCTTCAAAAACAACTAAATTAATGACTGAAATTAATACATACTCACAAGAGGACGGGGAATCCTTATATGAAACTTGGAAAAGGTTCAATGTGTCACACCCTGACTTTTGCGGAAGCGTGATTTAGTGTGACTTGCTTAATATCATTGCATTCAACAATAACAAAAGACTATATGATACAACCAAGACGTTCATCCATAGATAGTTTCAAAACGTTACAAGCAACATTGTTTTAAAATCCCAAAACACAGACTTCAAGTTCAAAATACTATACTGGCCAGGTTTAGATCCATAAGGACTTTACAAAAGACTCAAACATCATGGATTTCGAGCCATGTATCTTATCCAAGATAAAATGCATAACCCAAACCTTTCGACTTCGGATGACACCTTTTATTAGAGACATGACTTGTAAACTCCAACGCCCGCCGGATCCATACTTAATTTCCTGAAATACATGTAGTTTGAAAACATCAACAAAAGTTGAGCGAGTTCATGTGTGTGTTTGTGAATAAACCTATGAAACATTTGTAAGTATGTTTGTATGTACTTGAAAACCCGATATGAAAGCAACAAGGAAACAGATCAATTAATGTGTAGCTAATACATTAATATTTGTTACGTGATGCAGGAAAGCTCAAACCTAGCAGACTTTGTCTCCGGCAATAAGACATAGTCACCACATGGTCCACTCGACGGACTCATGGGTGGGGCTCGCTACACCCAAATAGATCTATCACTCATGTCTCTCGGTCCTACAACGAGGATTAATGGCCTTAAGCGTCATACCCACCACTCACATGATCTAGCAGTACCTTTCCTTAGCTAACCATACCACATATAAACGTTTGTAAACAGTTTGTAACATGTACTTCACCCCCGAAGTTATAAAACTGAAAGCAGTTAAAAGAAAAGGGGGAACATGAACTCACAGTTTCGCGTTCCTTATATCCAATGTAACTCAAAGCTTCTTCTAGAACGCACGACTACCTACAAGCGTACTACGGTCCATTAGACGATCGGGTCGTCCCTTGATTCAGTATTAGTTAGTGTTTTTGAGTTACGTTCTTTGTATCTTCAACATTATCCCATGTTATATAATTATCTGTTAAAATAATAAATATTTTAATTTGAATTATATTTATTAAATTTTGGGATAATAGTTAAAACAATATATTAACTTGACACTTTCCACATAATTATACATGTATTTCCTTCCCAAGGATGGGTGTATTCGTATTCTTGTATTTGTATATTTTGCCATGTATTGGGGCCGTATTCTGGTGTGTATTTATACGTATGAGAATACATATTTTTATTGTATTCATTAAGTATTCATATACTTAATTTCGTATAAATTTTTCTGGAATATTATCTTTAATAAAAGCCCACCAATATATATTTCCAAAATATATATTGCAATAAATATTAGAGTTAATTGCCAAAATCGTCCCTGAGGTTTGGGCAGATTTGCCATTTTCGTCCAAAATGACACTTTTGTACCAAATTGCCCCCAACGTTTGTAACTTTTTGCCATTTTCATCCAAACCACTAACTTAGTTTATTTTTTCTTTTAAGTTAATGATATTTGGATGAAACTGGCAAATATAAAACCACATGGACGATTTTGGCAATTTACTCAAACTATTTTAAATTTCTTTTATTTAATTAATTTTGTTACATATATAATAAAAAAAATATACATGCAATTTTTATATGAAAAAAATAATAGCTCTGTCACATAATTTTTATAAATTTTCATCCAACCACTAACTAAGTTAATTTTTCTATTAAGGCGAAGGTTGTTTATAAACTAAGACAGAAATTAATTTCTAATTTTTTATATAGATCAGTTTTATAAAAATAAAATCTACTTAAACCTCTAAATTTTATAAAACTAAAATGTTGGTGACGTTATTGAAAAAGGTCAAATAAAAAAATATTATCATATGTACCAAGTTTAATTCATCTTCTTCTCTTTTAAATTCGCTCCTAAGGAAAAAACAGAAGCCAGTGCCCCCCCCCCCCCCCAATCAAACCACGTATCGTTAGCAAACCTTAAAATTACCCACCAAATTGTAATTATAATGCTATGAACCAAAAAATTCTTTACTCAAGGCACTCAGAATAAGTATTAGTTAGTTACCCTCATAATCTTATTTAAATAAATATTTTATTTCTACCAACATAGTTCCTAGGTGCTCAACACCTTTAAAAAATATGTAACGTTTTACAATTTTTTTCTATCTCTACAGCTGATAAATACTAAAAGTTGTAATCGATTGTTATGTGTTGCACACCAATGACGTTTTCTCTTTATAAAATTGATTTATATAAAGAAGCTGTAAATTAATTTCTGTCTAAATTTATAAAATTTAAAACATTCTTCACCTTAACAGGAAAAATAAACTGAGCTAGTGATTTGGATGAAAATTTATAAAAATTATGTGACAAAACTATTAATTTTTTTTTTCTAAAAACTCCATGTCTATTCTTTTTTATTATATATGTAACAAAAATAATTGAATAAAAGAAATTAAAAAGGGTTTGAGTAAATTGCCAAAATCGTCCCTGTGGTTTTATATTTGCCAGTTTCATCCAAGTATCCTTAACTTAACAGAAAAAATAAACTAAGTCAGTGGTTTGGATGAAAATGACAAAAAGTTACAAACGTTTGGGGCAATTTGGTACAAAAGTGTCATTTTGGACGAAAATGGCAAACGTGTCCAAACCTCGGGGACGATTTTGGCAATTAACTCTAAATATTATTTAGAAAAATTATTTATAATTTTTCTTTTGGCAAAAATATTTGTATTTTCTCATAAGTTTCAAAAATAATATATTTTCATATCTTACTTGGAAAATATATATAAACTCATTTTTCTCCAGAAATGATATACTTCGTATTTATTCGAGAAAATGTATATTTCACCTCAAAAATATTGTATTTCGTGTTTGTGTAAGAAAATATATATTTCTGAAAAATAATATATCTTCTAAAAATTTCAAGAAAAATATTTATTTTACTTGCCCAAAGATAATACATTTCCTTCTTGTCAAAAGTTATGAAATATTTTGTAGTAATCATGAAAATCCCATTTTCATTCCCTTGATGTCCAAAATATTATTTACCAAAATATACACATGAATAATATTTCCGGAATATTTTGTGAGTTATATTCCTTCGTTCGGTTTCACCAACATTTTGTGTATTCTTTGTATATTTATTCCTTGGGATTTTCGGTAATATTTTGGATTATAATTTCTTGGTATTATGATGAGTTATATTATTTCATGTCCTAAAATAATATAACTAATACACATAATATACAAACAATCACACACATGGTGTCTTCTAAATATATATTTCCCTAAATACATACTTAGTCACTTTTATTTATGAAAACCAACCTCCAATATTTATATTTTTGTAACAAAATTTATGGCAAACTTTATGTGAAAGATTCCTGGTTTAAAATACACTTGTAAATATTTGTTTAGAAAATATTTTTCTAAGTGTTTATATTTTTAGAAAATTTTGCCATAGTTTCCCCTAAAAATGGAGGTTTCCATGCTTTCAAGCATATCATTTTCTTTTGTAAAAATCATCACAATCAATCCATAAACAATAATAAACAACCTTTACTTACCAAATTTTTCCAAAACAAGTATAATCTACTACTCCATGAACTTGAATCTTTGTAAAAAATTGTAGGAACTTACTAGTGTCCTTAGTAAGTCTTGTTACCTTCTAAATTGTGATTAGTTTTTTAAAAACTTCATTTTTAAGAAATATGGATCTTTACAACTTGTGATCATCATTTCTAAAAATGTTTCTTTATGAATTCTTCTTGTTACACAAGTGTTTCTACACTTGTTTAACCACCAAAAAATAAGGTTTGTTTATGTAAGAACCAAGATTTAGAAAAACTTATATTTTTAACTTGGTTTCTTTAGAAATCATCCATGAAATTTCTAGATCTACAAGTATCACAACTTACTTGGATCATTATTTTTCAAGAAATCAATGTATTCTTTCAAGTTCATGCTTATCATGAGGATGATCCATTAACTTTCATCAAGTTCATCCTCTCATCTTGCTAGATTATGTTTTTAATCATGATCTAGCAAGATCATATGATGATCAACATCATTTTCACAAACAATCAACAATCATCAAGCATAACAACTCATATTTATCAAGTTTTCTTCATATTTTAAGCTTATGTTCAAGTTTACTTCTTGTGATTGTTAGTGTTCTTCAAGATCAACATTATGTATTATCTTTTAACCACTTGAAATAGATGTAAAATGGAAAGATCATGGTTCTTACCACTAGCTCAAGGCTAGGGATGATCAAGAGGAGAAGAAAACAAGTTGATAAAAGCAAATGAGAGATGTCCTTGAACTTCCGAAGGTTCCAAGCTTCCTTATATACCTTATTACACCTTTGTATATGTGTGAAATTGTTGAATGATGATTGATGATGATGGATGTGTAGGTGGTGGTGTTGGGCCGTAAGTAAGAAGAAGAGGAGATGAGAAGTGCAAATGTTGAGTTTGTGAAGAATGAATGAAGGTCATGATCTCTTGGTTCCTTATAATGCACCAATCTTCCAAATCTCTAGTGTATCTTATGTTTAGTAAAGTTTGGACAAGATCT
>JARYGA010003764.1:0-28930 GCA_030545235.1 Helianthus tuberosus | reverse complement strand
AAGGGCAAAACCGACAATTACCGGATTAAGCCTACGACTACTAGTTATGCTCAGCCTAAAATTAATTAAAAATCTTTAAAAATCCCAAAATAATATATTACATCAGTGGGTAAAAGATTTGATATCAAAAAGTATGTTTAAGTAGGCTATACGCTATTTACGCCATCTTATTAACATAAAGCTTTAAATTTGCGATAATGAGCATAACTCTTAATCTGTAGGACCGAGTTTCGTGACCGAAACCGTGATTCGTGTGATTATGTTCAAAGACGGAAGAGATAAGAGAGGATAAACAAACAAACTTTGTATTAATCCGGTAGTACAACGTTACAAGTCGGCCCGATTACATGGAAACCGAACTAATACCAAAGAAGTATACATCCAGGGAGAAATCAAGTGGTGATTTCTCCCGGTGAGGTCTCAAACCTCCACTCACTCTCTTGCACACACTTGTGCTCTCACTCTTATGTTGCAAATGACAAAGTGTTGGTATTTATACCAAACACAGGTTGTATGGTCGAAGGATCAAACTGACTGGTCGATAGATCATCTGTCGACCATTCAGCTTTCGAAAGATACACATATACCTCGAAGGATGACATATCCTTCGAGGTCCATCTTCAACCTTCGATGGATATCTTTCGATGCCTTATCCTTCGACACCAACATTAAACAACCATAATTTGTCTTGCAACCACACACACGGTCAAACGAATAACCCTCTCGTTTGACCACTTCAAACGAGCGGGTCTATACACGTTCGATAGACCGTTTCACTAACTATTACAAATTCAGCGTAAAATAATAACTAATCTATTCGACAAGCATCGGACACACAAACTGCATCAACAAATTCCCCCTTGTCCGTTGCTGTCGAATGCTGAAAATGCAACTGCAATCGATCTTCAGTCAAGTATTCATCTTCTCTGTGTTAACAAATTCCCCCTTGACCGATGATCCAGGTAAGTAGTATCTTGATGCTCCTTGTATAATATTTCCCCCTCAAAGTACGCGTATCCGTGTTGGGTGTTGTGCAATTTCCTCAATTGACCGATCTTCCGCTGATCTTCCAATACTCCAACCGGCATTTGATAAGGGCTACCACCTGTGATTGCGTTTAGAAATTTACCGAAGAAATTCAACATTTGATCCCCCTATTTCTTTGGTAAGATCTCTAAACCTTAACAGATTCTTTCCACTTCAAAGAAACTGTCGTCAAATGTTCACCAATTCCCTCCACTGAGCGGAACTGTCGTCAATCTTTATTGAATGTTCTCGGTTCCGAAAATTCACGAAAACGAATTTCTTCTTTGCATATGCTAGTTGAATAAGACCGTCCCCTAGTACCCCGTAGGATCCGACTTGTATCCCTCCAAAGACTTTGTGAACTCGTTAGGACCGGTGTTGACATTCTAGGTTCATTCATTCGTTACCAAATGCGAGAATATGACAATAAACAAAAAGGATTTCTTCGTTGCATATTCTAGTTGATAAAGCAATATCGCCTAGTACCCCATCGGATCCGACTTGTATCCCTCCAAAGACTTTGTGAACTCGTTAGGACCGGTGTTGGCGTTCAAGGTTCATACGTTCGTCTTCAAATGCGAGAATATGACAAATAACAAAGTGCTTTCGAACATTTTCGAATAACCGATAACACTCATAAACAATCGACGTGCGGAAGTGAACATACCGTTCTCGTTTTTGGTTTTTGGCCCATAATAGTCGCGTCACCATTTTTGACATTAGCATCGGTAACCGTGACTACCCCACAATTTTTCAACCATCAAGTATTCATCATCTCTTGTTTTTTTTTTTTTTTTTTTTTTTTTTTTTTTTTTTTTTTTAAAACAAAATGTTTTCATCATTCCGCATCATCCCCCGCGCTCCCAAAACCCGTACGAATTTTGATGTTGAATCTCGATTCAAGTATCCTTTGCGAAAACCCGAACCCATCAATCTAAGCTTGGTTTTGGTAGATTGATAAGTTTTCGTGAAAGATAGCCCAACAACAATCAATATGTAAGCCCAATTAAAAGTTGTCATCACATAAGACCCAATTAGTCAACATCCCTAAAATCTGATCTCTGTCTCTTTGATACCCACCACCAAACCAAACAAACAAATGCACATCCTCCATTAACACACATTTTCCCAATTTCATCATCTGCATCAGCCGATAATTTACTTCAGCCGACAAATACACCAGCAACAGATCTGCGATACACACATATCCAAAACAGTGCAGCTTCTTTCAGACAATAATCTCAGCTGACAAGAGCCACACATCAGCCGACATCAACAAACGAAAGATGATTGACGAAGGATCATATTATCGAAGGATCAACCAAAAGATCAAACAAAAGACAAACACCAAACCGTTCTCGAAAGATGATTCACAGATCTTTCGAGCACACGTCAGATCTGGATTTCACAAACATCAGTTGCTATCTTTCGAGCATATCAGATCTGATCTTTCGAAGTTGTTGATGTCCCTTCGAAATATGTTTGATCTTTCGAGGTTGTTGGGGATTGTGATGATCCTTCGAAACAGATAGATGATCCTTCGAAACAAAAGATGACCTTTCGAAATCAGTTTGATCTTTCGAAGGAGTTGTTGAAGATTCCCACAAAGTATCTGGATCCTTCGAAACATGAGGCTTAACATCATTCGGGGTATGAAGACAAGGGCTGATCCTTCGATAGAACTGATGATCTTTCGAAGTTGTGAGATGACCCTTCGAATTCTTTTTGATCTTTCGAAAAACAACAGCTGGATCTCTTTCATCTTTCGGGGTATGAAGCTGTCAAGAACATCAAGAAGACAGCGACTGTGTAAAATTTGCAGATTTGATGAAACATTTTGTATACGATTTTTGATGATGATAACTTGTTTATTTAGGTGAAAAACATAAAACCCAACCCTCGGTTCAGCACAGATCTGAATATTCGGGTCCAGATCTGAGTTTTTCTCATTTTCACCCAACTTTACATCTTGAACAAAAAGCACAAAAATCACAGATCTAGAGCACATGTGACTTAGTAAACGGTTAGATTTACTAAATCGGGCACCATGGCTCTGATACCAATTGTAGGTCCGGGTTTGGGGATCGATTCCGTGATTTTCATGGTTTTGTTCAAAGACGGAAGAGATAAGAGAGGATAAACAAACAAACTTTGTATTAATCCGGTAGTACAACGTTACAAGTCGGCCCGATTACATGGAAACCGAACTAATACCAAAGAAGTATACATCCAGGGAGAAATCAAGTGGTGATTTCTCCCGGTGAGGTCTCAAACCTCCACTCACTCTCTTGCACACACTTGTGCTCTCACTCTTATGTTGCAAATGACAAAGTGTTGGTATTTATACCAAACACAGGTTGTATGGTCGAAGGATCAAACTGACTGGTCGATAGATCATCTGTCGACCATTCAGCTTTCGAAAGATACACATATACCTCGAAGGATGACATATCCTTCGAGGTCCATCTTCAACCTTCGATGGATATCTTTCGATGCCTTATCCTTCGACACCAACATTAAACAACCATAATTTGTCTTGCAACCACACACACGGTCAAACGAATAACCCTCTCGTTTGACCACTTCAAACGAGCGGGTCTATACACGTTCGATAGACCGTTTCACTAACTATTACAAATTCAGCGTAAAATAATAACTAATCTATTCGACAAGCATCGGACACACAAACTGCATCAACATAATCTACAAGTCAAACTGATGTCAAACTTTGCATACAAGTCTATATATCAGTAACTAAGGTTTCTACACTTTTACATTTTCATAAATCACGTTTTAAGGTAACAAGGGCATAACGGTCAACATATGAGCAATTAACGGAAACATGCATATTAATTGGATAACTAATGAACCAAGGTGTATAATCACAGAGGGTTGTTCTAACATGTAACCTATGCCAATTTAAGCTCTGAGGCATTTCTAAAACATGCCTAAACGGGTCAGAACTGAAAGTCAAAGCGAGAGTCAAACTATGTGACTTTCGGTTCCGAACCGGGTCTAAACAGGAAATTGTCGGGTTGAACATGTTTAGACATGTTCTTACACTTATTACTAAGTTATAACAATGATCCAACAGGTTGTATATGATCTACAATGTTAATTATGCATAAATGGCATTTTAGACTTCCTGTTGACTTTTTAAATATAAGTTTGACTCGACTTTTGACCTGGTTAAAGTGGTGATCAGGGGAAACCCTTTTGAGGTTTTATTACCCACATAAATACCAACATATAACTACTTTTAATTCAAGATATGACTGAGCCATTATTGACTAATCTCGAAGTCAAACCGTAATTACGACGGTTTGACTTTTAGCTAAAATACTAAGCTAAACTCAATTAAAGAAGGACTAGCAGACTTACAAGAGTCCTATGCACGAGGTATGATCAGTTGGACCTGCTTGAGAGCTCCAGAATTGATCAGATAAGGCAGAGAATGGTGTGAAGAACAACATTGCACACAATGGCCTTTTATAGTGAAATTATCACCACAATATGTTGACACATAACTCTATGATCGACCACAACCATCCAACATGTGTCTCTAGTGCCCTAGTACAGTTTAGGGGTCGCCCACCATGTTAAAATGTCGTTTAAGATCGATTCTGCACGTTTCCAGGGGTCTGTCCCCGTTTTCTGCATCTGGCGGCCTGACGCGGCCCGCCTCCCGTTTAGCAGATCCCAACGCGGGCCGCATGGGCCTGCGAATCAGATTTTTGATTTTCTATTTAATGCAATGTTGACCCTTGGCTCTTCGAAAGGGCAACCAAGGTTATTTCTTGCAATTTGACCCCCTTATAATTACCCACAAGGGCTTTAGGACTTATACCCACTTTGCCAAGTCCCCGAACACTTCCGGTTAACCCGAAAAGTCTTAACTTTCGATGTTTACGCTTTAACCCCTCGCACACGAATTTGATCATAACTTTCTCATACGATAACGGAACTTTATGAAATTTATATCGCGCATTCTAGTGAGCATAATTAACATTTACAAAGCTTCGGTTTGTCAAAAGGTCACTCAGAGGTTTATCTTTAAACATGTTGACACATTTAACCCCTGTAGTTTGTAATCTCTCACTTTTAGCTTCGTATGATCCATGATTTATTCGTTTGATGTTATAAACATCATGTAGGGTCATTATGAAGTATATTTATTCACTGTTGACATTTAGAACCCGTATAATCACATACTTTCCATGTTTGTCAACTTTAGTCCTTCTATAACATTCTTTCACACGTTCAAACTTTATGACACGTGTCAACACATTATAGGATGTGAATTTTCGAGATGTTACATCCTCACCCCCTTAAAATAAATCTCGACCCGAGATTTACTGAAATAAATAAGGGTACTTTTCTTTCATCGTGGATTCAACCTCCCACGTATATTCGAGACCTCTACGGGCATCCCATTTGACCTTCACAATAGGTACATGCTTCCTTCGAAGCTTCTTTACCTGTCGATCTTCAATCGACAAAGGTTTTTCAACAAATTTCAAGCTCTCGTCTATATGCACATCTGTATGGGGTATTACCAGTGATTCATCAGCGAAGCACTTCTTCAGATTGCAGATGTGGAACACATTGTGAATTCCACTGAGCTCTTCCGGTAAGTTCAACTTATAGGCAACTGACCCGACACGTTCGATAACCTCGAAAGGTCCTATGTATCTCGGGCTTAGCTTGCCTTTCTTACCAAACCGTATCACTCCTTTCCAGGGTGACACTTTAAGTAGGACTTTGTCACCTACTTCGAATTGAAAATCCTTACGCTTAGGATCAGCGTAACTTTTCTGCCTATCCCGGGCAGCTTTGAGACGGTCACGAATCTGGACAATCTTGTCCGTCGTTTCGAACACGATCTCTGGTCCTGATAACTGGACATCCCCAACTTCCGCCCAACAAACGGGCGATCTACACTTTCTACCGTATAATGCCTCGAAAGGCGCAGCCTTAATGCTGGTATGGTAGCTATTGTTGTAGGAGAATTCGATTAATGGTAGGTTCTTATCCCAACTACCACCCAAATCGATCGCACATGCACGTAGCATGTCTTCCAATGTTTGAATAGTACGCTCACTCTGACCGTCAGTCTGGGGATGATAAGCCGTACTAAAATTCAAACGTGTCCCCAAAGATTGTTGGAAACTCTTCCAAAAATGCGACGTGTACCTAGTATCTCTATCAGAGATAATAGCCACAGGTATGCCATGTAAGGCTACAATCTTATCAACGTATAACTGGGCTAACATGTCGGAGCTATAAGTCTCCTTGATGGGTAAGAAATGTGCTGACTTAGTCAGTCTATCAACTATAACCCATATTGTATCATTTCCTTTCCTTGTCTTGGGTAACTTGGTAATAAAATCCATAGTTACCATTTCCCACTTCCACATAGGAAGTTCAGGCTGTTGTAGCAAGCCTGACGGCTTTTGATGCTCGGCTTTGACTTGCGCACATGTCAAGCATTTTGCTACATGGGTGGCCACAGACTTTTTCAAGCCTATCCAACAATAATTTGCCTTTAGATCCTGGTACATCTTATCAGCTCCAGGATGAACGGAGTATTTGGAACTATGGGCTTCCTGAAGGATGACATCCCGAAGACCTCCATAAATTGGAACCCATATTCGTCCATTTAATCGTAAAATTCCGTCCTTGCTAAGAGTTAACTGCTCCTCAGTTACTCCTAGCTTTTCATTAGGATAGTTAGCTTCCAACACAGCTTCCTTCTGTGCAGCTAACAACCTTTCAATCAAATTATTCTTTATCTCCATGCGCTTGGCATTGATTCGGATAGGTTTCACCCTCTCCTTTCTACTCAAGGCATCGGCGACTACATTCGCCTTGCCGGGATGGTACTTGATTTCACAATCATAATCATTTAAAGTCTCCATCCAACGGCGTTGCCTCATGTTTAATTCCTTCTGATTGAACAGATGCTGGAGGCTCTTGTGATCAGAATAAATCACACATTTGATTCCATAAAGATAATGCCTCCATAGTTTTAGTGCGAACACAACGGCACCCAACTCCAAGTCGTGGGTGGTGTAATTCTTTTCATGCACCTTTAACTGTCGTGATGCATAGGCAATAACCTTGCCTTTTTGCATAAGCACACACCCCATGCCAGTGTGCGATGCATCGCAGTAAACCACGAACTCTTCTATTCCATCTGGCAATGTCAGTACTGGGGCGTTGCTCAACTTTTGCTTCAGAATATCAAAGGATTCTTGCTGCTTAGGGCCCCAAACGAACTTTACTTTCTTCTTGGTTAAGGAAGTTAGGGGTGCAGCAATCCTTGAAAATTTTTCAATGAAACGCCTGTAATATCCTGCCAATCCCAGGAAGCTACGAATCTCAGTAGGCGTCTTTGGCTCTTGCCAGTTCATAACTGCTTCAACCTTAGCGGGATCCACCTGGATACCGCGCTCACTAACCACGTGTCCAAGGAATTGGACTTCTCGAAGCCAAAATTCACACTTGGAGAATTTGGCATAGAGCTTCTCCTGATGTAGAAGTTTGAGAATACAACGAAGGTGTTTCTCATGGTCAGCTTGGTTCTTCGAATAGATAAGAATGTCGTCGATGAAAATGATGACGAATTTATCTAAGTACGGTTTGCAAACGCGATTCATGAGATCCATGAACGCGGCCGGTGCATTAGTGAGCCCAAAAGGCATCACTAGGAACTCGTAATGTCCATAACGAGTCCTAAATGCAGTTTTATGCACGTCTTCATCTCTAACCTTCAGTTGATGGTAGCCTGACCTCAAATCAATCTTCGAGAAATAACTGGCCCCTTGTAATTGATCGAACAAATCGTCGATCCTAGGCAAAGGATATCTATTCTTTATCGTGACCTTATTAAGCTCACGATAGTCGATGCACAGACGCATCGATCCATCCTTCTTCTTGACAAATAGGACTGGTGCTCCCCAAGGAGACGAACTAGGTTTTATGAAACCCTTGGCTAGCAATTCGTCTAGCTGTGTCCTCAATTCTTTCATCTCCGTTGGAGCCAACCTATAGGGTGCTCTGGCAACTGGTGCTGCTCCGGGGATGATATCAATCCTGAATTCCACTTGTCTATTTGGTGGCAAACCAGGTAGTTCTTCCGGAAAAACTTCTGGGAATTCAGAGATGACAGGGATGTCTTCTATCTTCGGTTTGGGCTCATCAATAATCACTTGTGCCATGTAGATGACACAACCCCTCTTTAAACATTTTGAAGCCTTGAGCATAGTCACCTGCTCAGGCAGTCCATACTGGGTATCTCCCCGAATGGTAAGTGGTTCACCAGACGGAGTCTTTATTACTACTTGCTTCATGTTACAGACAATTTGGGCCTGGTTATGAGATAACCAGTCCATACCCAGAACTATGTCAAAACCGGCCAACTTAAATGGAAGTAGAGACAGAGGAAAAGAATGGTTCTTAATGGATATAACACATCCATCTAACACAGTTGAGATGGTTTCTATTGTTCCATCTGCTAACTCTACCTCATAATTCACTTTTAAGGCTTTGACAGGTAATTTCAGCAATTCACAAAATTTATGATCTACGAAAGACTTATCAGCGCCTGAATCAAATAGTACTCTAGCATAGACGTCATTTACAAGGAAAGTACCTGTTATGACATTATCGTCTTGCACAGCCTCTTTCGCGTCCATTCTGAAGACTCTCGCATTAGTCTTCTTGGCCTCTTCAGGCTTCTTGTTGTATTTAGGGCAGTTCGTCTTAATGTGGCCCTTTTCATTGCAACGATAGCACGTTGCATCTTTTATCTTCTTGCAATCCAAGGTTTTGTGATCCGTGGACTTGCAAATGCCACAAGCATAAGATTTTGAATGAGTCTGTGAGTTCGACTCAAGTCTGCACTTTCCAAAGTGCTGCTTCTTGCATATCTTGCATTTGGGCTTCTCACCAGAATTATGCCCATCCTTCCTTGACTCTGATCCTTTCTTGTTGTCACCGTTCCCACGGTGTTTCTTGTTCGATCTACGTGAACTATCATCTTCACGCTTTCTCTTCTCAGCCTCCTTATTCCTCAGCGATCTCTGCCTGACCGCATCCAGAGTGAGGGATAGGGAAATGTCAGCCACTGATCTAAAAGTAGCTGGCCGAGAAGCTTTAACGCTTGCCTTGATTTCGGGGGCTAAACCACCGATAAAACGATCGATTCTTTTTGGCTCCGGGGTTACCAGATAAGGAACCAACCGGGACATCGTGTTGAAGCTCGTTAGGTAAGCTTGACAGTCAAGGTTTGTCATCACCAATGATAGAAAATCAGATTCTATCTTCTCCACCTCATGCTGAGGGCAGTAATTTTCCTTGATAAGGGCAACAAATTGATCCCACGACATATTGTACAATGGGATTTTTCCGGTGGCCTCAATCAGAGATCTCCACCATGCTAACGCTTCACCCTTAAAAGACTGTGACACAAACTTGACCACGTCTCTCTCAGCACATCCGCTGATGTCTACAACCGTATCCATCTCATCCAGCCATGTCATACAGTCAATGGCTCCCTTCTCCCCAGTGAAATACCGGGGCTTGCAAGAAACAAAATATTTATACGAGCAACCCTTGTCACGGGGCCCTTGATTTCGTATAACCTGCTGAGATGGAGCACTGTGGTTCGAGGAGCGTCGATCATCGTTTTTCTTCGGGTCGTCCTTCTTGGGCGGTGGCTTTGAAGGCTGTGTAGATTGGGTCCTACTACGAGTCCCACTGTACTCCTTATACTGCCTTTCCAAAGCCTGTGTAACAGCGCCGTCTATGATCGCTTTTAATTCAGCACCCGTTAACGTAATCTGGGCGTTCTCATTTTGCTCCACTGGATGGCTATTTATTTCATTTGAGTCAGCCATTTGAATTGAACTGTTGCAGAAAACAAGGACAATATTTTATTTGGGAGTTTATTATGGAATTACCCCTTAGGGTAACTCATTAACCATGGTAAACAGAGACCATATTTGGTTAACTTATTAATCGTATTAATTTAGGATTTCAATTAAAATTTATCCTAATTATAAACAATAACAATTTATATTAGCACATAAGGCTTAGTCACTTGGACAATTTAAATTATCAGCTATGATTTCAGAGAATCAAGACTATTAAGGTTTGAACCTAGTTCATTACCCTTATCAGACAGGGAGTCATAGCTACCACTGTCTTTTGGCTCATATGGAAGTGAGCTGGGCCCGTAGGCATCATATTACCACGTATGGTAAAATATGATCATCTTAATTGATGATTTAACCCATGATTCAGAGATCATTAAGTTGGGTTTGGAATCTTTAGAAAGATCCTTACATAATAATAATGCGTGTGATTTTTAAATGCATCACATCTGCCGGGAGCGTTAACATGTTTTCAGATGTTAACAGGGATTTGAATCTTTTAAACAGGTCTTACCATCATGGTCAGGTCTTTATAAGGACATTCAAACTAGGTTTCACACTTTAAGATTCTTATTTTAAAAATTTACATAGGCAGATTATTTTCAAAAGGAATGATTTTGATTTATTTATTTCATATATAAATTATTTGTCCATATAAGGCAAACATGAAATTTATAAAACCAACATTCCATTAATTATACATAATATTACACGCTGCCCTAAACGGGTCTTTTCAACAACAATTACCCACGCAGGGGTCAATCAACATGCTTGTCCACGCAGGGAATTTTAAACAAACAAACTAGTCCACGCAGGGACTTTAAGCAAACATCATACCCACACAGGGGTTAACGGAAAATAGACCCACGCAGGGGTCAAGATAAACACACATACATACCCGCGCAGGGGCTTATACAAATACAGCAAATACAGGCCCACGCAGGGGCTCAATCAACAATTGGAAGGACTCAATGATCCTTCTTGTTCTTCCCTTTGATCAAACTTGCTAATCCTTGGAAGAAGGTCTGTCTCTCCCTACGGTCACGATGGAAGCCTCGCTCTACCTCATCCAACCTTTGTAGGATTTCCTCCCTTTCTGGGGGAGAAAACCGTGGTGGCTGCGATTGCGTCCTGATAATAGGCCTAGGAGGTATCGGGTATCCCTGAGTCGGGTACCCTACTCCCCATGGATCCCCATAGGGTCCTTGGTTGTTTTAGTTCGCCGCTACCATGTAAGGGTCGGCCTCCGCGTAACCATAGTTGTGGTGATTCGGCGGTTCAAACGGGTTATACGCCATGGAACCCGTATATGCCGGAATTGGGTTGTCAAAACCCATTGGCGGTGGCTGTGGTACAGCTGGTTGTGAAGGTCCACCCATTTGTGGGTCCTCCTGATGTGGCGGATAATGGCTGCCACTGGACTGACGTGGGGAACTGAAATGGAAGTCCCCTGCTCGTGACGACATCCGGGCACCAGTTCTCCTACGCCTTGGCGGTTGAGGAGGTGCCGGCTGTACTGGTGGCGGTGGAGGTGGTGGCATAACTGCCACAAATCGGTGATCCTCAGAGGAATCTTGATGATGCTGCTGCTGCTGCGGCTGCTGCTCATGAGGCGACGAGTGGTGAGAAGGTGTGTAGTACCACTCGTGCCGAGTGAACATGGCTTGGAAGCTGTCTGGACCACCATAGGGTGATCCGTGGAAAGACGATCCGTCGGAGATCTCGATCGGATGGTTTGGAGTGCCACTTGTAGGTTCGACGGGGTCAGTATCCTCGTCCATGTCGTCAGCGTGATCGCCAGAGAAATGGTCATTTGGACCTAGTGGGTTAAAACCCACGGGTTCTTGGATATAGTTGGTCGGATCAAACCGACCCCTGAACACTGGTGTTGGATCTCCGTACGAATGATGAGACAGAGATCGTTGTAACGGTATAAAGGACGGTTGAGGGTTGTTGGGCTCATAGTCTGGCTGTGGCCCATAAGGGTTTTGGACCGGAGGGGTAGAGCTGTGAGATACCGACCGTCTGGCCGGCTCAAATAGGTTTCTTCTGTTTTGGCGTGGATCGTCACTCTCCGTGGTAGACGGAGCTCGAACATTCGAGGGTCCTGCCTCGTTGTCGTTGGGGGCGGAGATCGGCCCCTTTCCTCGTCCTCTTCTACGGAAAAATCTTGGAGGCATCTTTGTTAAGCCTGTCAAAATAGCATAATAACAAAATATAAAATTTAAAGGACAAAACAAAAACCGAAAAAGGTGGAATTTGTCCTATGTTATATGGCTAGACTCGAAAGTTTAGATATGTGCAATTGTGTAACTGAGATTAAACACAAAAGGCTAGTGTTTAATTCACTCAGAGTTGGCTCTGATACCAACCTGTCACACCCCGATTTCCACGTGTCACCGATGGGCCCGGTGGGGGAGTATCGTGACGTGGTTGGCAACATAATAGTCAAACAACACAATATCAATATGCACAGCGGAAGAAAATTTAAAATATGATACAACCGAATTTAATTATTGTAATATCAAGTATCACAACGTTCGATTGTTTATCCACAGAACGGACCGAAATAAAATAGAAACAATGGTTCAACAGACTTCAGGCATCCTAAGCTTGCGAGACTTTTTATTGATGCTAAGGAGACAATCCAGCCAATTTCATTTAGTACCTGCATTCAGTCTTTTTGGGAAAATACGTCAGTTTACACTGGTAAATACAATCAACTGACTCATTTTGAAAAATGATTAAAAATTGGTTTGGATGCACGAGGCATAAACATTTTTATAACTTGGGAGAATTATTTAATATTATAATCTTGTGAACGAATTACATGTTACTTGTGCTTTCAGTAGCCCGGATCTTGTCCGGGTTAAAGATCAATAGACACACCACATCATAGAGTTATACACTGAATGGTGTATGCCTACACCCCGTGCTCAGGTCGTGGCCATCTCGTAAGATGATGCCAAGGATATCCGGGACATGGTCATTAAGCCCCCAAAGGCTTTAAGTAAACAAGTCTGTTTAAACGAGCCGATCAAATTATTCAACTACCCACTCAACTGTGGAGATTTGATGCTCGATCAAGCGGTACGCTATATACCGTAACCCAAGCCCGTATAGGGAAAATAAGTTAAAAGTATTTACCTAAGCAAGTATAATTCACAATTAGCAAAATGCACGTAGCTTTTACTGGTCCTCCTAATCTGGAACGAAGGTTTTATAATAACCTATTAGAATCCTAACGGGTCTTTAATTAAGCTTAAGCTTAGACCGGCTAGTTTCAAAGATACGGTTCGTACGCACGATTAAGCGAAGACCGGATAGAATGTGATTTAGACCCGAAAATTTTGAATACTTGTTTAATATGGGTTTATTATTCACACTCTGGATTTTGAGATAAAACCGTTAAGGTTTGACCCGTTTCGGCTAATTTATGTAAACTTGTTACATAAACCGAACCGTACGCGTAATAAGCGTGACGGGTATTCATGAGAGCTATATACAGGTTTCCTAAGTTAATTATGCCTCAAATATGTTGCGATATCAGTAAGATGTCTTTCATTATGCCCGAAACGTGTTTAAACACAAACTAGGCCCCGTAGGGGTAGTTTGGTCATTTTAAAGGTTGTAAAAGGGTTTAAGTGTTTAACTGAGTTACAGGTCTGATGTAATCAGTAAACATACTCATATTAATGAGTTATAACAGTAAGATAAGGCATATATGTGAAATTTATCATTTTTAACCAAACTATGCCCCGTAGGGGTATTTTGGTAATTTCACATAAGCCGAAAAGCTCAAAACTGGAGTCTGAGTTTATCAACCTTTGCTTACTGTTAAAATATTATAATTTGCCTCATATATCAGTAGGTATCAACCCGGGTATGTCCAATATAATTTTAATACATACTTTGCCCTAAAAACGCTAAATAAGGCGATTAAAGGCCATTTCCGGGTTTGATACTTAAATCTGATATTTTTATATTTCCAGAGGTCTTAAAATAATTTATTTATCATATGTGATCAGTAGCAAAAGATTTTGATTCGTTTAGATGTGTAAAACTCGTTTTATGGCCCGTAAGGGCAAAACCGACAATTACCGGATTAAGCCTACGACTACTAGTTATGCTCAGCCTAAAATTAATTAAAAATCTTTAAAAATCCCAAAATAATATATTACATCAGTGGATAAAAGATTTGATATCAAAAAGTATGTTTAAGTAGCCTATACGCTAATTACGCCATCTTATTAACATAAAGCTTTAAATTTGCGATAATGAGCATAACTCTTAATCTACAAGTCAAACTGATGTCAAACTTTGCATACAAGTCTATATATCAGTAACTAAGGTTTCTACACTTTTACATTTTCATAAATCACGTTTTAAGGTAACAAGGGCATAACGGTCAACATATGAGCAATTAACGGAAACATGCATATTAATTGGATAACTAATGAACCAAGGTGTATAATCACAGAGGGTTGTTCTAACATGTAACCTAGTCCAATTTAAGCTCTGAGGAATTTCTAAAACATGCCTAAATGGGTCAGAACTGAAAGTCAAAGCGAGAGTCAAACTATGTGACTTTCGGTTCCGAACCGGGTCTAAACAGGAAATTGTCGGGTTGAACATGTTTAGACATGTTCTTACACTTATTACTAAGTTATAACAATGATCCAACAGGTTGTATATGATCTACAATGTTAATTATGCATAAATGGCATTTTAGACTTCCTGTTGACTTTTTAAATATAAGTTTGACCCGACTTTTGACCTGGTTAAAGTGGTGATCAGGGGAAACCCTTTTGAAGTTTTGTTACCCACATAAATACCAACATATAACTACTTTTAATTCGAGATATGACTGAGCCATTATTGACTAATCTCGAAGTCAAACCGTAATTACGACGGTTTGACTTTTAGCTAAAATACTAAGCTAAACTCAATTAAAGAAGGACTAGCAGACTTACAAGAGTCCTATGCACGAGGTATGATCAGTTGGACCTGCTTGAGAGCTCCAGAATTGATCAGATAAGGCAGAGAATGGTGTGAAGAACAACATTGCACACAATGGCCTTTTATAGTGAAATTATCACCACAATATGTTGACACATAACTCTATGATCGACCACAACCATCCAACATGTGTCTCTAGTGCCCTAGTACAGTTTAGGGGCCGCCCACCATGTTAAAATGTCGTTTAAGATTGATTCTGCGCGTTTCCAGGGGTCTTTCCCCGTTTTCTACATCTGGCGGCCTGACGCGGCCCGCCTCCCGTTTAGCAGATCCCAACGCGGGCCGCATGGGCCTGCGAATCAGATTTTTGATTTTCTATTTAATGCAATGTTGACCCTTGGCTCTTCGAAAGGGCAACCAAGGTTATTTCTTGCAATTTGACCCCCTTATAATTACCCACAAGGGCTTTAGGACTTATACCCACTTTGCCAAGTCCCCGAACACTTCCGGTTAACCCGAAAAGTCTTAACTTTCGATGTTTACGCTTTAACCCCTCGCACACGAATTTGATCATAACTTTCTCATACGATAACGGAACTTTATGAAATTTATATCGCGCATTCTAGTGAGCATAATTAACATTTACAAGGCTTCGGTTTGTCAAAAGGTCACTCAGAGGTATATCTTTAAACATGTTGACACATTTAACCCCTGTAGTTTGTAATCTCTCACTTTTAGCTTCGTATGATCCATGATTTATTCGTTTGATGTTATAAACATCATGTAGGGTCATTATGAAGTATATTTATTCACTGTTGACATTTAGAACCCGTATAATCACATACTTTCCATGTTTGTCAACTTAAGTCCTTCTATAACATTCTTTCACACGTTCAAACTTTATGACACGTGTCAACACATTATAGGACGTGAATTTTCGAGGTGTTACACAAGGCCTATAAAGTGTTTAACACAAGGAATAGGTGTGTGGAAAAGACTTTGAATGTGAAGCTCAATGAACTTTCTGCACTGAAAATTCCTGTAAACCCTGCTGAATTATTTGATCTTGATAAATTTACTTTTGAAGATGTGTCTGTCAAGACTAACCCTGTAGGTACACCACAATCTCCACCACAAGATTATGGACATGATGTGGTGATCCCACAATATAAAATCACATCCACCACCAGAGCAGCAGATGTTCAAAACAACTGTCAAAGCTCATCCACTGCTGCAACAACAATTGTTGACCAAAGTAGCCCATGTAACCTCTGCCATCTCGTCTCCAACCACTGTTGATAAAAATCCATCAACAGTGGATAAAAATCAAATTTGTGCCACACCCATACCTCCAATTCCTCCACCTCCATTTCAAACAGATCTTGGATCATCAAAGTCACCAACAGATGTTAGCTCAGATGATTCACATCTACAGCCTTCACCTTTAAATGACATTGTTCCATACAAAGGAGATCTAATCTTCCTAAAATCTCATCCACCAGATCAAGCGATTAGCAACATCAATGAAGGGGTTCTCACCAGATGTCAATCCCGAAACATTTGTCTTTTTACAGGTTTTCTATCTCTCCATCAACTAGTCAAGTACCAAGAGGCACTGAAAGACAGCAGTTGGGTAGAAGCCATGTAAGAAGAGCTCCAGCAGTTCAAAAGACAACAAGTATGGGAACTTATATCACTGCCAAAAGATGTAAGTCCAATTGACACAAAGTGGGTCTTCAAAAATAAAAATAATGAAAGGGGTATTGTTGTAAAGAACAAAGCCAGGCTTGTGGTTCAAGGTTATAGATAAGAAGAAGGCATTGACTAGGCTTGAAGCCATCAGATTGTTCCTAGCCTTTGCTGTCAACCACAACATCAAGGTGTATCAAATGGATATCAAGTGTGCATTCCTCTATGTTAAAATTCAAGAAGAGGTATATGTTTGTCAACCTCCTGGTTTTGTGGATCCTTTTTATCCAGATCATGTCTACAAGCTAAACAAAGCTTTATATGGCTTGAAACAAGCACCAAGGGCCTAGTATGAAACTCTTTCCACTTTTCTAATCTCTATTGGTTTCACAAGAGGTAAAATTGATAAAACCTTGTTTATAAAATGGAGAGGAAAAGATCTGATGATTGTCCAAATTTATGTGGATGACATCATTTTTGGAAGCAAATGTAACACAATGTGTGAAGAGTTTAGACAAATTATGACAACAGAGTTTGAAATGAGTGCAATGGGTGAACTCCAATGCTTTCTTGGTCTACAAGTTAAGCAATTATAAAATGGAACTTTCATTCATCAAAGCAAATATGTAAAAGATCTTTTAACAAAATTTTATATGAATGATTGTAAACCATGTAGTACACCCATGGCAACCACAATGCTTGTCATGTCTGATGTAAAAGATGAACTGATTGATCAAACATTGTATAGAAGCATAATTGGGTCTCTTTGTACCTAACTGCATCAAGGCCAGACATCATGTTTGCAACATGTGTCTGTGCTAGATACCAGTCAGCACCCATGCTATCTAATCTCATTGCTGTAAAAAGAATATTCAGATACATAAAAGGTGTTCCCACACTTGGTATCTGGTATCCTGCTAATGGGAATATCAAGCTTGCAGGTTATTCAGACAGTGACTTTGCTCGATGCAACACCACCAGGAAGTCCACATCGGGAGGGTGTCAATTCCAAGGCGATTGCTTGGTGTCTTGGCAAAGCAAAAAACAAGTAGCTGTTTCAACATCCACTGCTGAAGCTGAATACATTGCTGCTGCAAGCTGTACAGCCCAACTGTTGTGGCTTCAAAATTAATTACTGGATTTTCGTATAACTGCTTTAAAGACCCACTCATGTTGGACAGTCAAGCAGTTGAAAATATCATCAAAAGTCCAGTCTCTTATTCAACCACCAAGCATATTGACATCAGGCATCAGTTTGTGAGGGATTGCTATGAAAAAGGTTTGATTTCTCTAAATCATGTTCCAACAAAAGATCAATTGGCAGATGTGTTGACCAAAGCTTTAGACACATCCACCTTTGAAAATTTGATTTCAAGAATTGGAATGCTTAACTTGGATTAGAAGGCTAAAACTTTTTTATCCTTGTATAAAAAGCTTTAAAATGTTTTCAGAAAATCAAAAATCCATCCATAAAATAGTTAAAATGAACATTTTCATAAATCCTTAAAAGTCTGTTCACAACCAGTGTTGTTTCAAACCACTGACTGTTGAATATTCACCCACTGCTGAAAGACAACTTCTGCTTCACATTTCCTTGTTGACCACTGTTGCTTAAACATCAGTGTTTCAACCACTAATTTCTATCCACTGATAGTTCAAAATCAGCCACTGATGTCTCAATTCACTGTTCCCAACCACTAATATTGCTCATCAGTGGTTTCCTAACAACTGCCATCCACTTTGTTCATTAGAGGTTTCCATGTGAGCAGATCTTAGCCGCCAAATATTTGAAACCGCTGCCACATCAGCATTCACTTTTTCATCTCAATAAAACCCAGATAAAACCCCCAAACAGAGTTTTCATCACCGTATCGAATTCAAAAATTCTCAAAAGCGGTTACACTCTTCTTCTTCATTCTCTCTTAGTCGTTCGTGTTCTTCCACTCCGACCATGGCTCTTATTATCAAACATCCACACAATTACCTCTGTACCTTCGAAAAGACGGATAAAAATACAGATTTTCATTCCATCATCGATACCTTGTCTTCTTCAAAGTACAAAACTTTGCTCACTTGCAATACACCTATTTATCAAGATACCCTGCGAGATTTCTGGGCTAATGCTAATCTTGAAATTCAAGATAAAAGGCCTTGGGCCATTACATCAAAAGCGGGAGGTATTTTGGTCTCAATAACTCCACAAACCATTTCAGAGGTTTTTCAGACAAATGATTTAGCAGGTAAACTCTCATTCCCTAAAAGTGAGTATCAATTAGATTTGATTGAAAGAGGGTACGATGGTCAATTGTCCAAAGCAACTATGAAAAAAAGCAATTTTCCACCACCTATGAAATTTTTGTTTCATACCCTGCTCACCTGTGTTTCAAATAAAACAACTGCTTTCAATGAAATTCCTTTAAAAATCCAATACTTAGGGTATGCTATTTTGTCAAAAACAGATTTTAACTATTCCCAGGAATTGTTTGTTGATTTGGTTACAAATGTGAAAAATGTTAAGGAAAAGAAGCCACAGGCTTTCTTGTTGTTTCCTAGGTTCTTAAGCTACTATTACAACAGAAAATTCCAATAGATAGTGCAAAAGTTTTAGAACAAGGAACACCTTTTCAAATAAATAGTTTATCTTCTGAAACTTTTACTCGCCTAATGGCCAAAGAGTCAAAAGGTTTAAAAACACAAGCAGGGGAGTCTGAGCAAATTTTAGATGCGTCCACATCTGCTCCTCAGACTTCAGTTGCTGAGCCCACTGCTCATGGTGAACACAGCAGCTCAACCACTGCTGTACAACCCCCACCAAAAGCTACCAAAAAGACCAAAAAGAAATCCACCAACCCCACCAAACCCACTAAAACGGGTTTCCTGGAAGATGAGATCCCAGAAGTTAACCTAGTGATAACACAAATGTCACCTGCAACCACTGTTGCTACTTCCTCACAATAGTTGGAATGATCTCAACCTCGAACCTTAACTCCTCATGCTTCCTCACAAAAGGAACATGTTGTAAGCACAGGGACACCTCATTATGAAGCATCACCCTCACTTGAGAGTATGTTTAATAGCCCTCCTCCCAGGGCAAATTCTATTTCATCACCACTCCCTACATCTCCACTTCTACCTACCATATTACCTCTGTTTGAGGCCAATGAAATTCAGACACAAAACAGCCCCTCTCACCAACACATTACTGAGAGTACAACTTCTACCATGGCTGTGTCTGAACCAATTCAATTGGCTATCCCACAAATAGCTGAGGAGGCTACACCACTAGAATTTCAAGAAATTCTTGTTGGTAGTTCAAGTGGAGCAACTACTACAGGTGTTGGATGCACTGATCTACACCTAGACAGTAGTTTCATCAGTAAGACTCCCTTGAATGCAACCACTGTTGATGCTACCAAGGTATCCACTGGTGTGTTCAAGTTAACCACTGGTGAGATTTCTAAGGTAACCACTGCAGAGGGAAGTCCCCAGTATAAAGAAAAAAGGGCATCTGCTGATGATAACTTGGAGACTCCTCTTGTTTCAAAAGCAGATACAACCACTACTGGTGGGAAATCAGATGATCCCATTCATTTGGGTGATGGTTTAAAATACCAGGATTTGACGGAGAGGCTTACAAATATTGAAAACACTGTTGCTACAATGAATGATTCACTCAAGTTTTTGGTAGAAGCTTCCAAAAGTCAACCCACTGCACAACAATACTCTCAAGAGCTTTGGAATGCTGTTCAACCTATACTGTCTGCTCAAAGGGAACTGGTTGCTGCTCAACATAACACCCAAATGGAACTTATAAGGGTTATGGTTTATGCAAGATACAATGATACGAAGGCTGATATCAAGGGCATCAAAGAAGCCCTGGTAAAATTGACTGGCACTACCCCTGCACCTATTTTTGAAAAAGAAGATGATGCCAAAAAGGGGGAGAAACATGATATGAAGAATTTTGGCAGGCCTTCTCCAAGACAAAAGCCAACACAAAAGCCAGAACCTGAAAAGAAGTCCTTTGCAACCTCTGCTGAAACACCTGTCAAAGGAAAAAAAAGGAATTGATGAAACACTGAACTTTTAAGCAGATGAAGAGGCTGCAAACAAAAAGACTATTCAAAATCAGAATGAAACAAAGGAAAGGGTTTGGAAGAAGGAACAACAAGAATTGAAAGATTGGGAGATAAAAACAGATCATCTTGGTACTTCCAACAGAACAAAATCACACAAACATAATAAACCTCCACTTGCCACATATCCCAGATCACCTTCACCACCACAACAACCTTCACAACCACAAAAGCCTAAAAAGCAAACGACTACTGGTCTTAAAACCACTGTTGGTATAAAAAAGACATCCACTGTTACACCTAAACCCACACCACCACCACAAAAACCACCTACCAAAAAGCAGAAAATAAAACCATCATCACCACTACCATCCACCACTGCAACAAATGTTGACACTTCAACAGTTGTTAAGACAATAGTGGTTGAGACACCAGTTGTTTCAACAGTTGTTAGTCAACCAATCACTTCCACAACTTTCCAATTTCCTTCTCAAACAATTTTCATTCCTATTTCCAGTTCTCCTACAAAAACTCCTTCTCCTAAATCTGTTTATACCAGAAAAAGGAAATTCACTGTGAATGAAGATGATATACCTGCACCTGTTCCTTTATCTTCTGAACCATTCATTCAAACAAAGCCTGAACCATTTATTCCTCCATCATCACCAACATCAAATCCACTCACTCAACCACAATCACTCACGGGTCAAAACCCTTCAAGAGACATTCCATTGGCAGTAGCTTATCCTCTGGAATTGCATGCATTGAAAGATGAAATGAGGCAATTCTATACAGAGGATGATCCATCCAAAAGAACCTTCTCATCTCTTTATGGCTTTAGAGATCCAAGAAACATGGATGAATATCTGAAACTAAAGCCAAGTAAGCTGAATATATTGCTAAACATTAGAGTAAAGGGAAAGGTGCCACCAACTTATTAAGTTGAATGCAGCATGGGTTAAGTAAAGTCAGAAAACTGGAAGACTTTGCAAGAGAATTAAGCAAGTAGATGTCTAATCTGCCACCAAATGCTGATCTTCAAAGAAAACTAAGGAAAGATCTTTTAGAGCTTATCATGAGAGACAAACCATACCCTGCCAAAGAACATCAGTTCAAAGATTGGCCTCTCATAGCTCTAAAAGAAGAAGCCAACAGATGTAAAAAGATGAAGAATGATCCTCAGATGAAGAAGTCTGCACCAGACTGGAACAAGTTCAAAAAGTACAACGCAGATCTTGCCTTAGAATACAAGAGGAAGAGAGCTGAACTGGTTGCTACCAAGTATAGCAATGTAAGACCCATTTCAAGATGGTCCAGGTAATATGTTGATCAAATTTATGATAAGCTGGAGAAACTAAGAGAGACAGATCCTGCAACACCAAAGAAACCAGCATACAAAGACAAAACCACCGATGAGCCAAAGCAGCAGACCCTCTCTCTGAAAATTCTGTTCACGTCCTCTGACTTATCCACCCAAGTCTTGAATCAAAGAAAAAAACAGAAGCAGATGGACGAGGAAGATGCAAAGAGAGAAGCTGAAATCATGAAACAGGCTATCAAGAATCAGATCTTATATGGATTGGATGATGCTTCATTAAAGCTTCAAGCTCAACTTCCTGAAACTGTCCAAAGACTGACACGCAGGCCTCCATCTCCAAACTCATCACAAATAAAGTCTCTCCCAAGAAATCCATTGAACTTAAAAATACTAAAGTGGAAGTCGGATAAAAAGACCCACGTATTGACTTTGCTCAAGTCCAATGGTGTAGTTGAACACATATCAAGGGAGGATGCATTAGGTCTGGATACAGCTGATCTCCTAGATATTTTGGAACTTCAACATCATAGGGATGAAGATGATGAAGATTCCTTGAACTTTGAACTACAATTCAAAGGGCAAATCAGGGAAAAGCTGATGAGAGAATAAAGATCAAGAATAAAGAAGTGTTTTGGCATCATCTGTTCTAGGGGGAGATTGTTGGCCCATGTAATCAAACCAAGAAGAACATATGATACTGAAAGCCAAAACGTGTTCTGAACAGTTGATCCTTAATAACAATTGCATGTTCTAAGTTCCCTCCAATGACAGTGCTTCTATCAGCTGATTACTCTAAGTATTGTTCTTCTCAACAACTGCTCTTCTAAATACTGCTGATTAGAAAGACTGAGAAGACCTAACAACAGCTGATTGTCAAAGCCCCGATGAAGACTAAAGAACTGCTGATTCAAGGCCTGATCAACCATTGAAGAAAGCATTGATCTGTTACATCAATGCTTAGGCAACAACAGTGGAAAGGAGTATCAGTATTTTAGTATATCAGTTGTTTTAATGAAACAGTGTTTACTTGTATCAGTGTTTAGAGTTTGTTAGTCTGTTAGATGTCACTGTCTAGGTGACGTCAGCATTAGATGCTCAGTGGTTAGGATTGTACTATAAATAGAACAGTACATGTACTGTTCTATTAGCTCTCTTTCACCATTCTTTTTGTACGAACTAACTGTGAGCTCAGGCTGAGGGGGAGTTTAGTAGTGCATGCATGCATAGTTGAATCCTTGTAATTCATACAATCATTTGACTAATGAAATCATGTTTGCTGAAAGCTATTCTTCTTTTATTGTGTTATAAAGTTTGTTTTCTATTTCTTCTGCAAAATTGTTCTCTGATTTACCTTCATTCAAGTCAAACAACACAATCTAATAAACTCAGATCCTAACAGAAGTCGAGTTAACAGGGAAGAGAAATAATGAGTACGAAGGGGGTAGTCAGTGGCGAAGCTTGAGATTTCTGACTTGAGGGGGGAGGCGGAAGTCACCGGACCTAAAAATTTCTATAAAAACGGGGGTCGAAAATATATATACCCAAAAATTTATATACGAAAACTACATACTCTCCGCTACTTAGCGGAAACTTCGGGGGGTCGGCCAGCCCCTCCCGCCCCTTAAAAGCTTCGCCCATGGGGTAGGGTTACGAAGAGGGTGAAGAACTGAGGGTGAAAACTAGAGGTTAGATGGTTATTTTTGGGTTTTAGTTTCTTTAGTTGAGATGTAATTTTACTAAATTGTCCATCACATGCTTGGCATGTGACCTGGACTTGATAGTAGGATGGAGTTAGTCTTTTGGGTATACTTTAACCTATCTTAACTACATGTAACACCCCGAAAACAGGTTTGATAGTCAAACCACATTAATGTTAATGAAGGGATAAATTACCGTTAGTGGTAAAAAGTAACCCGGTAAATATTAGGATTTAAATAATTAAAGCTAATGTTAATTAAAAAGGAGAATAAACGCTTTGAGAAAACAAAGTTTATAAGAGGCCCGGGTTACGGGACTTAAAATAAAACAGGGTATATACCCCGAAACTCACTAAGAAACTAGGAATATCAACCTAGTTAGTAAATTGTATAGTAAAACAATAAGGAGAAACTTGAACTAATGATCCTCTTTAAAAATCCTTGAAACTACAAGGACCAAAAGGGGCCAAGTGTGAAAACATGATTATAAGTAAAAGATTTAAAACACCAAAACACACACTCATGTGTGTGTTTGGTCGATTAGCATCAGGAGCAAAAAAAGGCTCTTACAAAAGCCCTAAAACTCACAAGAATCTAGCAAAATCGAAGATAAATCAAGCTAAAATTTGGGGCTTTTAATAAAATCATGATCACCAAGCTTAGGGGATCACAAGGTATGTTGAATTTTGATGTTTAGTGATATTTTGAATTTGTGATAAACATGCATGTATGAAATTCTTGTATGAATGTTGAATGTTATAGTGATATTGGTGTGAGTACTAGTCCTGGAACAAACCCTAGATGCAAACTTGTAGAATTGTGCCATAAACCAGTGATTAATCAACTAGTCAAGTATGAGCTAAGTGGGTTTTTTTGTTATTTGACGAAATTGATGTTGTATTGGTGTTTATAAACATCATATTAACTTGTATGAATGAACTACTTGAACAAATTAGAGATTTTGTTAAGAGTTCATAAGCGATTAGAAGTGGGTTTTGACACATGAGTTAAACCCATGTTTATGATGGTCAAAGTATATATGTGCATACAATGACTAAAATTACATGTTGATTTATGGTTACTTGAGGTATGAATTAGATAACATGTTAGTTGATATGGCATCTCCAAAGATGATGCTCACTAAGTGGATTGATCATGTGCCTAAAGTGGGTCATGTGAACTTGTTAGTGCATCCATATTTATAAATTGGTGGTTTGACTTTTAAAAGTCAAACCGACCTATGATAAGGTTCATTAAGAATAGTGGTAAAAGATTCATAAGGTGTGAAGGTCCATGATCTTGAATGACTAATCTAACCGCCTTGTGAATGATAATAATAGTTTGACTCTTGACAAGCTAGATAGAGGCTTGGGAAAGAAGCGGGTCAAACGGATCGAGAACGCGAGATAAAAATCGTAAATCGGAAGAGAGGTAAGTGAAACTTACACCCTTTTTTTAGAATAGTTATTTATTCTATAAGTATAAATACGATAAAGATAATATGGGAAATATCGATTTCCGACGCAATTAATACGGGTTGGAACTAATGTAAACGATAAAAACCATGGGTTATGGTAAAAAGGGCGAAATGGTAAATTGGTCATGAAATGACTAAGAAATTATGAGTTTTTGTAAATATTACCTTGTAGTGTAATCTAATATTGAGAAAAAGGGTAAAAATGGAAATTTGGTCAAGTGTCGACTAATGTAAACCGAAGCTAAAAGGATACTCATGGCGTAAGCCAAAATGGGCTAAATAAGTAAGGAAAGGGATCTAACGAGAGAAAAACCCGAAATGGGTCGGAAGGGCAAATTGGTAATTTAATAACCATGTTTTGCTACATATGTAAATGTTTGGTCATATAGGCCAAACGGGTCAAATGGTGGTGATAACACCATTTGAAAATTTTGACTAATGTGATTGTCAAGTCTTTTGTTAACAGAAGCGATTAGCAATTCTGATAAATGCGTCGCCACAGAAGATGTGATAATTAAAGCGAGGTATAAATCGGGTCTATTTGTTGACACGGGCCAGGTACGCATATATAGACTTATAGTTAAAAGTGCAATGATTGGTCAAATATTTATTGAAAGTCCTTCATCGCAAAATGAAGGACTAAAATCGACCAAAATGCCCTTGATGGGCCAACCGGGCAAACGACCCTTAGAGGTTCTTTAGAAACTTATATTATGACATTGCAACCCTTAGATGCATATAAAGTTGTAGGTATAAACTTTCTAGGGTTAAACGCCTTAAAGTGCGTCTTGCCGTAAAATGACATATCTGAGGGATAGAACTCTTAATAAGTAGTTAAGTACATTGAATCCACCACAATTATAGTTGTGACAGAAGACTAATCAATATGAATGGGTGGGAATTATGAGGCATACAAGGAATGAGCGTAATTTAAACCTAAAAGTGCATAAATACCCTTAACGGGTCAAAAAGTGTTACAATTGAATTTCAAGCTGAGAGCTTGAAATCTAAAATTTTGTGATTTAGATGTAGGTTTTTTACTCCATGAGATGGAGAATTAAATTACGAACGCGTAGGAAAAAGAATCACGTAAATCAGACAAACGGATAGAAAGTTATGAAGGTTTTCGTACTAAAAACGGAAAACAAACAAAATCTGCTGATCAGACCATAAGTTATGGTCCTGGACCGTAGCCTACGGTCCAGAAGTTCTGGTTGAAGTAATATGGTGAACCGTAAGCTACGGTCTGTGAACCGTAGCCTACGGTCGACTTCCAAACAAAATTTTTATTTTGTTTATTTGATGATTTTGAGCTTTCTGATCCGTTTAGACGGGTTCTAGGGTCTCATATACTAACGTTTGTGATAAATTTACGGTGTTGGTATGTTTGAAATTAGGACGGGTGAAGATCAAGCTCAACGAAGAACCGAACACACGAGATTAAAGCTTCTGCATGGTGTTACGTCGTAACTTTTAAACGACGAACTCAATTACATTATGTTGTACTATTTTTAAACTGTAAAAGTTTTTAGTAAACCCGTATTTTTATGTATGTGTATTCATAAGCACACATTTCATTGTCGTTATTAGTATAAAAACCCTTTTATAATGGTAAGGGTGTTACAAGTTGGTAATCAGAGCTCATGGTTAAAGAGTAAAGTGTGTTCGGTTCGAGGCTTGATCGCAAATCCGGTAAGTACAAGTATGTTAATGGTTTAGTATGATTAAAGTGTTGTGAACAACACATAGGGTTATTGTGTAATACACGTTACCCCAATGAAAATGATAGGTATAGTTAACGAAATCACGTGTGTTGACACGTACAGTAAAAAGCCTTGTATTACAATACGGGTGTTTATTAATGTCGAAATTACTAACTATTGTAAATGTTTAGTTGAAGGACACTCGCATCTGAAGGTGACGAGAGTTGAACGAATTATGGATATGACGGTGAAACGGTCCGAGGTATGACAAGCAGAGTATACTTATTAAGGACCTAAATCCCGTGATGATCGCGAACAAGGTTAATGACATAGAAAGCCCGTTAGGGCAAGCATTTATAGGTGCACATTTTAAATTTATTGCATAAGTAGTAATATGCAACAATCACATAGGGAATGACGGTTGCATATATCTGATAAAACCTGAATAGGATATTTATTCAGGATGATATTTCCAAGAGAAGTTTAATAGAAATATGTGTTATTCACGATGATGAATAACAAAGAAATAATAGGATTGGTTCACATGGAAACTTGGACGGGGGTAATTATCTAAGTGGAAAACTCTCAATGTAATGTGATTGAGAAAAGTAGCGATCACATTAACGAATGTGATTATATAATAGTTCGATAGAAAAGAAAAACATTTTATGTGTTCAAATGTAAAACTAGTAAAACTAATGATTGTTGTTTTTCAATTAAATAAAGTTTTACTAAATGAAATCAGAGATACGAAATAAATAGAGGCATTACTTACATAGGGAGTGATGTGAAAACTATAAAAAGGTCATGTGTATCATGTGTTAATCGCTTACTCTGGCCAAGTAAGTAGTGGCATATGATACCATGAATTTCTTGTAGCGGACACATTTACGTCCGATGTAGTAAGGGCGGGGTGAATGGGACTAACTTAAATGATACCCAAATGAATCAAATAAATAAGATGTTTGATAGTAAACGTAAACGCAAGTTGGAAGACGGAAGCGTATTACGTTAGAATGACGAGCCCGAGAGAAGGGACAAAGATTACAGTAAATGAAAATACAAACCAACTAATGAGAATGCTAAGGCATAGAGATAAAAGTTTGACTGTCACAAGTGATGAAATTTACACGGACAAGTCAAATGAATTAAATAAAGAATAAAGGACTTGACTGAATAAAAGCGATGGATTTCGCTAAGACGACCAAATAAATTAAACGGACGTCTAAAAACCATATAAGAATGGTTATTTGATGATGACTTCGGTAAAGATACCCGATGGATGGGTAGGATTTTGAGTGAACGCGTAAACCAAGAGGCGGGAACGCGGAATGAAAGTCAAAAGACTCGGAATGAGAGTTATGACTAAAAGATGACAAGATTTTTGCAAACATAACTTTTAATAATTACGTTCAACCATTTAAAAGTTGGACGGGTCGAGTAAAGAATGAAGTTTGACACTCATAAGTGGTTAAATTTCACCCAAAAATAAGTAAAACGAGTTAATTAAGGGAATAACGCTTGATATAGTAAGTAAAACGCAAACCAGTGAGACCGGAAAGCTAAAAACATTAAGATAAAAGAACTCGGGCGATGGGTCATAAAGAAGTATAGGTAAGAACCGAGTAACGGTAAGCGTAAAACAAACCGACGTATAAATGACAGAAGAAGTCATGGAGTCGGAAGAATAATTCGAAAGAAAACAAAAGTAGCCTTAGACTACGGTCAAGGTCAAATGAAATACAAGAGCGAAAATAAATGATACTAAACATAAAAAAAATACCTTGACGCTATAGATATATGTATATACACAGTTGAATACGTACTCAAATAAAAGATGATCTACGAGATTATCATAACCTACGAGATTATAAATAATGTTAAGGTCTACGGGACCAAAAAGACCTTCGGGTCATAAATAGAAAGAAACGAATTGTTGGGGTCTCACCTTAATAAGGTGAAAATCTAAAGAAATAGCCTACGAGGCTAAGTGAAAGAACCTACGGGTCAATAGTATAAAGCGAGGGAACTGGTTATAATTCCCCGCGT
>JARYGA010003763.1:0-25745 GCA_030545235.1 Helianthus tuberosus | reverse complement strand
CAGTAGAGCTATTATTGGTGATGAATGTCTGATAGATAGCGGTAGTACTAACACTATTCTCAAAGATATGATATTTTTCTCTGAGTTGTCTCCGGCAGAGACACCGATTAGTACTATATCTAGTGTCAGTAACCTTATCGAAGGCTCCGGCAGAGCACACATAACATTATCTTCGGGTACCAAATTAACTATTGATAATGCATTATATTCTAGTAAATCCAGAAGAAATTTACTTAGCTTTAAAGATATTCGAAAAAAACGGTTACCACCTAAAAACAATATCTGAAAATAAAATTGAATATCTTCAAATTACTTCAAACAAAAATGGCCAAGAAACAATTGTTGAACAATTAGAAGCCTTATCCTCTGGATTATATTGTACTAATATCTATCATATCGAATCATACATGGTGAGTAACCAAAAGCTATTAGATAAAGACACATTCAATATATGGCATGACCGTCTAGGTCACCTTGGTAGCATAATGATGAGACGAATAATCAAAAGTGCAACCGGGCACCCTCTCAAAAACTTAAAAGTTTTGCTACCACAAGACTTATCATGTGCAGCATGCTCTCTGGGCAAACTTATAACTCGGCCCTCACAAACTAAATTGATACATGAAACCCCATCATTTTTCGAAAGAATCCAAGGGGATATTTATGGGCCCATTCATACTCCATGTGGACCATTCCGCTATTTCTTGGTCTTAATTGACGCATCCTCAAGGTGGTCACACGTGAGCCTTTTAGCTACTCGAAATGTAGCATTTGCCCGACTTTTAGCTCAAATCATACAATTGAGAGCAAATTTCCCGGATAATCAAATTAAAAACATCCGGTTGGATAATGCGGGAGAGTTCACATCTCAAGATTTTAATGACTATTGTATGTCAATTGGGATCAATGTTGAACATTCAGTACCTCATGTTCACACACAAAACGGTTTAGCTGAATCTCTGATTAAACGATTACAAATAATCGCTAGACCGCTCTTAATGAGATGTAAATTACCATCTTCTGCATGGGGTCATGCTATTTTGCATGTCGCTGCACTGATTAGATTGAGACCAACTGCTGATCATGAATACTCCCCAATGCAACTGGTCTCCGGACAAGAACCAAGTTTGTCCCACCTTAGAATTTTTGGTTGTGCGGTATACGTACCAATACCGCCACCACAACGTACTACAATGGGACCCCAAAGAAGACTGGGTATCTATATTGGTTTTAACTCCCCGTCCATAATTAAATATTTAGAACCAATGACGGGAGACATGTTTATAGCACGGTATGCTAACTGTCATTTTGATGAAACAATGTTCCCAGTCTTAGGGGGAGATAAGGACAAAGAAAGACTGGTAACACAAGAAATAACGTGGAATGCATTATCGCTATCAAATCTTGACCCCCGAAGTGGTCAATGTGAATATGAAGTCCAAAAGATTATACATTTGCAAAGAATAGTGAATGAATTACCAGATGCATTCACATACACGAATAGAGTGACAAAGTCACATGTACCAGCATCAAATGCACCTGCTCGAATTGAAGTAATCCCGGAAGCGATTATTATACAACGAAAGCGTGGGAGACCAATCGTTTCGAAAGACAAAAACCCACAGAAACGAAAAGAGCAAAGTAATGCAGTTGGTGAAAACTCACAAAAGATTATAAGTGAAACCCCGGTAGAGGTAAATGTCCCAGAAGAGACAACTATGAATCCAGAGGAAAATGGAGTTTCAGAAGAAACACCGGTACCGAACGAAAACGAGATCTCTATTAATTATGTACAAGATAGTACAATGTGGAACCGGAATAAAACACGTGTTGATGATATATTCGCATATGCTATAGCAACGGATGTAATCAATGAAAATGATTACGTACCTAAAACTTTAGAAGAGTGCATGCACAAAAATGATTGGCCAAGATGGCAAGAAGCCATAAATGCTGAATTAAATTCGCTCGAAAAGCGACATGTTTTCGGACCTGTAGTCCGAACGCCCATAGACGTCAAACCAGTAGGTTATAAATGGGTGTTTGCAATAAAAAGAAATGAAAAGAATGAGATTGTATGATATAAGGCTCGACTTGTAGCACAAGGGTTTTCCCAAATCCCAGGAGTTGATTATGAGGAAACGTATTCCCCTGTAGTGGATGCGATAACCCTTAGGTTCCTAATCGGCCTCACAATCTCTGAAGGACTTCATATGAGACTAATGGATGTCGTCACCGCATACTTATACGGGACACTTGAAAATGACATCTACATGAAAATCCCTAAAGGATTAAAATTGCCTGAAGCATTAAAATCAACACCTCGAGATATGTGTTCTATAAAGCTCCGGAGATCTTTATATGGTCTCAAACAATCTGGTCGTATGTGGTACAATCGACTTAGTGAATATTTTGAAAAAGAAGGATACAAGGCTGATGTAATTAGTCCATGTGTCTTTATAAAAAGATCACTCTCAAATTTCAACTATAATAGCAGTCTATGTTGATGATATCAACATCATCGGATCTCCTGAAGAGATAGAGAAAGCTGCCCAGTTGTTAAAGAAGGAATTTGAAATGAAAGATCTTGGTATGACAAAGTAATGCATCGGAGTACAATTTGAGTATCTGTGCAATGGCACATTTGTCCACCAATCAAACTACATCCAGAAGATGTTAGTACGTTTCAATATGGATAAAGCACATCTGTTTAGCGTACCTATGGTTGTCCAACCGCTAGATCCACACAAGGATCCTTATCGCCCTCAAGAAGAAGGCGAAGAAGTACTTGGTCCAGAAGTACCGTACTTAAGTGCGATCGGTGCCCTTATGTATCTCGCAAATAACACAAGATCTGACATTGCATTTGCAATTCATGTACTAGTGAGATACAGTTCGAATCCAACACGTAGACACTAGAATGGTGTGAAACATATATTCTGATATATTTGCGGGACACAAGACTTAGGTCTTTTCTATCAAAAGGATCAAAAGTCCCAACTTGTTGGGTATGCTGATGCCGGATATCTATCAGATCCTCACAAAGCAAAATCTCAGACAGGTTATGTATTCACATACAGCGGCACAGCAATTTCTTGGAAGTCAACTAAGCAAACACTTACAGCAATGTAACAGTCCTCAATAAAACCGACACCTCGAATATTTTTCCGACACCCTAATATTTTTAAAATGTCCCAACATGTCTTTAAATACAACTTGTATGTGAAAACCGAGCCTGAAATACAATATAGTATTAAAAATAAATAAAAAACAGAAAAATTAAGTTGAGGCGGGCCGCATAGGACCCACCCCAACCTTACGCGGGCGGTATGAAGGTTTAAAACCTGATTTCGTTAATTTATAAGTTAAGGCGGGCCGCGTAAGCTAACCTTAACACTAACGCGGGCCGCGTGAGATCGAGATAGTGGCACAGCCCGGTGATGACACGTGTCATCATCGTGGCGGGTCTAGGAGATGAGCCGGACAAGCTACCCTGTTGACCAGGGTTGACGTGGGCCGCGTAGGCCCTTGCCTACGCTTACGCGGGTCGCGAGAGAACCGAGATCAGCACCTATATAAGAAAGCAACGGGTTTTCGTTTTCCGTCGTTCATTTCTTTCATTCTCAATCTCAAATTCTGATAGTAGAGATAATACGCGGGTATTATACCCCCCTAATTAGCGAAGTTCTGCTCCGTTGTAAGTATTATAACCCCTGGATACGTATTAGATACGCTGCCCGATTGATC
Organism: Helianthus tuberosus; assembly: GCA_030545235.1. Taxonomy (NCBI): domain Eukaryota; kingdom Viridiplantae; phylum Streptophyta; class Magnoliopsida; order Asterales; family Asteraceae; genus Helianthus; species Helianthus tuberosus. Next base: position 21,998 of record JARYGA010003763.1, on the reverse strand, counting down.
TAGGGTTCCGTAATGGCTGTCGTGGTTCTGCCCGACGTAGTCATTGGAATGCCATCTCGGGGAGGGTATTGCTAATGTTAAAATGAGTTATTAATACTGACGCGTGTATATTTGTGTAAATTATAGATTATCACCGGGAAACCCTTACGAACAATCTAAGACAGCAATGTGAGTAATCTCCTTTTTGTTAACAGTTTTTACAAAACCTTAACTATTTTACAATGCAATTTAGCAGTGATTGAGTCTTTGTAATTCTACGATTACTGCCGGTATGTTGGGGTTTTGTATACAAAATGTGAGTAACGTTACCATTGGACGAAGAGTTAGCCAATGTGTAATATGACCCACCAGTCAGGATTGACAGTACTGAATGAGTAATTGGGTAGATATAAACATTGTAATCGCCCTCAATACTGTTAAGTTTAAATTAAATTAATAATTCTTGATTAAACTGGGATTCACTCACCAGTATTTCCCACTGACAAATGTTTTTAAAATGCGTTTCAGGTAACACAATGTGACAGCCAATTAGTAAAAAGCCAGCTGGAGAGCACTGACGGCTTGGGGAAAATGTGGCTATAAAAGTTACCTAAAAGACGATGTTTTAAATTCAATAAAATAGGGTCTACCCCTATAAATGTGTTGTAATAAGAAACTTGGGTTTTACTCATGTGTTTATTAATATCAAATATGGTGGTTTTACTCTGATAAACATTTCCTAACTACGGTCCTGATGTAATTTCCGCTGCCAAATTAACGAACTGATACCACCAGAATTCTGAGTTCGCGTCCGCCCATTCCCGGGACAGATAAGGGATCGGGGGTTGCGACAGAAGGTGGTATCAGAGCCTAGCCACTGGTCTAAGCCAAAGAAGTGTTCTGCTGACACTTAAATTTTAAATTTTGTGTTAGGAAATAAATTACGGGAATACGTGCATAACTGTATTTATTTGTTATGTGTTATTTGACTATTTGTTAGTTTACAGTATGAGCGACCAAGGACCATCTGACGCGTACCGTCAATTGTCTGGTTCGCCTAGAAGCGAAGGCACCTCCTCTTCTCAGCCTGCCCTCTCAGGGTACTCCGCTGATACGAAAGAAGGAATCTTTGTGTTTAAGGCTCAGTCAGAAGAGCCATTTCCTCAGAAAAAGAGGGGATGGTTCAGTCGAGGGGCACACGAGCGTAGGAAACGTATGAAAAAGTTACAAGATCAGAGGGTACTAGCAGCAGCCAAGAGAGAGATAGATGCCTATGCCCAGGATATGATAAATAGGGGTATAGCCAACATCCACATCCTAGCCACTACTGCAGCTGACCCGAATCTGGAGCAAATAATAGCACCTCAACCACAACCACCAATCTATAACCAACCCATGGAGATAGAAAACCCTGAAAACCAAGTAGAGATGCATGACTTCAATCCGGAAGAAATACCTAGGGTACCTGCACCAAACCCCCTAGACCCAAATTACGATCCCTGGTGGGATGACGTTAGGGACTATGTGCAACGTTACCTGATACATGAAGATACACCCATGCAGAACATAGGAGCCTACCCAGGTATGGACCCTTTAGATCCCTATTACCACGACGATTATATTAGGGAGATCTTAGAAGATCCTTACCGATTTCAGGCACTTTCACCCCCATACCAGGAACCCACACCCCATATTCCGAACCCAGTCCTAGAACCTACACCCCCAATGAGTGCAGAAAACGTACAAGAACTTAGGACTTTTGGGGAGGAAATTTTAGAAAGCAGTGAGAGAATGAGACAGGTAGGAGAGCGTCTCGTATGGAAATACGATGAGCGCAATATGGATTTTTGGATTAATCCATATCCGTGATGTGATAGAGGAGATGGTAATAGTAATAATAATATAATAAAATAAAAATAAAATATGTGTGTACGGATGCCTATTACTATTAGTGTAATTCTATTTCAGTTGGTATTGTAATTTTTATTTCAGTACTAGTGTGTAATAGATGCATAATAGTATATGAATAGAGTACAAGTCGCAATGATCGACGCTTTTGGCAAAAATGCGTGTCATGTGATTGACTATATGAAATATTCTTTTGTGATATTAATACGGGGTAAATGTTTAAAATTCAGATGGCCGACGAAGGAAATCAAGGAAATCTGAATAACGATAACCAGAGTAACATTAACGTGGTTAATGAGAATCCGAGCATCAATAACAATGGAAACCAAATGGATAATAGTGCAGTTCAACACATAGTAGCACAAGGAATTATAGATGCAATGCCATTTATTATTCAAACGATTCAAGAAGCGAATAATAAAAGTAAACATAGCAGTAAGCGACCAATTGAACCAGAACACAGCGTGAACAATGGCCCTGTACTTCAAGCACCCATTCCCAAAAGAAGAAGAACCGTGTCTTACGGTTGTTCTTACAAGGAATTCTGGTCCTGTAAACCAATAGAATTCTCGGGTAATGAAGAACCTATTGCAGCCCTACGCTGGATAGAAAAGACTGAGGCTGTTTTGAAAATAAGTAAATGTGCGGAAGAGGACAAGATAATGTTTGCTTCTAATTTGTTTAAGAACTCAGCCTTAGAATGGTGGAACACTATCCTTCAGTCAAGAGGAAGTGATAAGGTTTATAATATGGAATGGGAGGAATTTAGAAATATGGTAGAAAGGAAATTCTGCCCTCCTAATGAAAAAGAACAAATAGCAAACAAATTCCTAAACCTTAGGATGAATGGAGTGGATAGTAAGGGGTACACCAAGTTATTCTTTGAATATGCTAGAATAGTACCAACCCTTGCATCACCAGAGCCGGTATTAATCTCCCGTTACATCTGGGGATTAATCGGAGAGATTAGACATGTAGTCAAGGCGGCTAGACCTCAAACCATAGAAGAAGCTGTAGAACTAACCAACACCTTGACAGATGAACTAGTCCGTACCAGAGAAGAAGACCAGAGGAAAAATCTAGCACAGAGGCTTACTCAAGAATTCCGTTCTGGGAATTACAACCGTAGGAATATGAGTTCTACCTCTGCACCTTATTGCAAGCATTGCAAAAGGAAGCATTATGGAAAATGCTCTATATATTGCAATTTCTGCAAAATATCAGGTCACAAGGAAGAAGACTGCAGGAAGAAAGCCAACAACAGGGTATGCTACAATTGCGGAGAACAAGGTCATATCAAGCCAAACTGTCCAAAATTGGCTCCAGCTGTGAACAACAAGAACACTAAAAATGCTAGAGCATTTGTTCTGACTGCAGATGAAGCCAAGATGATTCCAGACGTGACAGCTGGTACGTTTTTAGTTAATGATGTTTTTGCTAAAGTATTATTTGACTCTGGTGCAAACCAAAGTTTTATTAATACTTCGTTTTGCAAACTTCTAAATCAGTCATTAACTAAACTACCACAAGAATGCTTAGTAGAGACAGCTAATGGAGAAACAGTTAGGATTTCTGAAATCTTGCAGGGAGCAAGAATAGAAATTTTAAACCAAAAGTTTATTGCAAACTTTTACCCAATGAATGGAATGGATTGGTTAATAGCCAATAAAGCCAGTATTTTATGTGATCAAAAGTCAATCCAAGTAGATTCACAAAAAGGTAAAACGATCACAATTAAAGGAGATAAATCATCTAGATCGACGAAATTCATCTCTGTAATGAAAACTGCAAGTTATATAAGAAAAGGTTCTATAGTGTATTTGATTTCTATAATCTCTAACACTAAAGGAAAAGAACTAAAAGACATCCCAATAGTGTCTCAGTTTTCAGATGCATTTCCAGAAGAATTGCCAGGGCAACCTCCAGATAGGGAAGTTGAATTCAGAATCCATTTAATACCAGGAACAGCACCGATTGCCAAAGCACCTTACCGTTTGGCACCCGCAGAAATGCAGGAACTGAAGAAACAATTGGATGAATTGTTGGAAAAAGGATTCATACAACCAAGTTCGTCACCATGGGGAGCGCCAATTTTATTCATTAAAAAGAAGGACGGATCAATGCGTATGTGCATTGATTACCGTGAATTAAACAAAGTCACGATTAAGAATCGGTACCCATTACCGAGAATCGATGATCTGTTCGATCAACTGCAAGGAGCTCGATTTTTCTCTAAAATCGATTTAAGATCAGGATATCATCAATTAAAGGTACAGGAAGAGGATATTCCTAAAACCGCATTCAGAACAAGGTATGGCCATTATGAATTTACTGTCATGCCATTTGGTTTAACCAATGCCCCAGCCGCATTTATGGACATGATGAACCGAATATGTAAGCCATATTTGGATAAATTCATAATTGTCTTTATAGATGATATTCTCATTTACTCTAAAAATAAAGAGGATCATGCAAAGCATTTGCACGCACTTCTAAGTCTATTAAGAAAAGAAAAGCTTTATGCTAAATTTTCAAAATGTGAGTTTTGGTTAGAACAGGTACAATTTCTTGGACACTTAGTCAATCATGAAGGAATTCATGTAGATCCAACAAAAATCGAGGCAATTACTAAATGGAAAACCCCTGAATCACCAACCGAGATTAGAAGTTTCTTAGGATTGGCGGTTATTATAGAAGATTTATTCAAGATATTTTTAGAATAGTCATTCCTTTAACTAAGTTAACTTGTAAATCTGTTAAGTTTGAATAGGGATCAAAACAGGAAGAAGCATTTAGAATTCTTAAGCAAAGATTAACCCATACACCCATACTAGCATTACCAGAAGGAGCTGAAGACTTTGTAGTCTATTGTGACGCTTCTAGATTAGGTTATGGATGTGTGTTGATGCAACGCCAAAAGGTTATAGCTTACGCATCTAGACAACTTAAGAATCATGAAGAAAATTATGCAACCCATGATCTAGAATTAGGAGCTATAATTTTTGCCCTTAAAATTTGGAGACATTACCTATACGGTAGTAAGTTTACTGTATTTACTGATCATAAGAGTTTAAGGTATGTTTTCGGGCAAAAGGAGTTGAATATGAGACAAAGAAGCTGGATGGAGATGCTCAGTGATTATGATTGTGATATCCAGTATCACGAAGGAAAAGCAAATGTAGTCGCTGATGCTTTAAGCCGAAAGTATCACGAAAAGCCAAAAAGGGTGCGTTCACTTAAATTAAATCTGCAAGTAGATTTAAATGATCAGATAAGAGAAGCACAAGAATCAGTAATCAAGGACGATATTGAAAAATTGAAAGGTATGATTAAGGAATTAAAACAAGGAACAGATGGAATTTGGAGATTCCATAAAAAGAGAATATGGATACCTAAATTAGGAAACCTACGTCATCGTATATTAGAAGAAGCCCATAAATCTAAATATACGATGCATCCAGGAAATGATAAGATGTATCAAGATTTAAGAAAGAATTTCTGGTGGATAGGAATGAAGAAGGACATAGCAACCTATGTTTCTAAATGTTTAACTTGTTCGCAAGTTAAAGCTGAACATCAGAAACCCTCAGGTTTGTTACAACAGTTAGAAATGCCAGTGTGGAAATGGGAATTGATAACAATGGATTTTGTTACTAAATTACCCAAAACAAAGAAAGGCAATGATACAATCTGGGTGATTGTAGATAGGCTAACCAAGTCAGCTCATTTCCTACCAATGAAGGAAACTTTCAGTATGGAACAGTTAGCTAAATTATATGTAAACGAAATTGTTTCTTTACATGGAATTCCTTTATCAATTGTTTCTGATAGGGATAGTCGTTTTACCTCTCATTTTTGGTCAAGTTTCCAAAAAGCAATGGGAACCAAGTTAAAACTAAGCGCGCAGCTTATCATCCTCAAACGGACGGACAAAGTGAAAGGACGATTCAGACAATGGAGGACATGCTTAGACCTTGTGTAATTGATTTCGGAGGTAATTGGGACAATCACTTACCTTTAATAGAATTTTCATATAATAATAGTTATCACACAAGTATCAATGCTGCACCATTCGAAGCACTTTATGGACGAAAGTGCCGAACCCCAGTCTGTTGGGCAGAAATTGGGGAAAAGCAACTATCTGGACCTGAGATAGTGCAAGAAACAACTGACAAGATTATTCAAGTCAAGGAACGACTGAAAGCAGCACGTGATCGACAGAAGAGCTATGCTGATAACCGACGCAAACCGTTGGAATTTCAAGTGGGAGATAAAGTATTGTTAAAAGTCTCTCCTTGGAAAGGAATAGTAAGATTCATCAAAAGAGGAAAGCTAAGTCCCAGGTATATTGGACCTTTTGAAATTATTAAAAGAATAGGACCTGTAGCCTATCAGCTACAACTGCCAGAGGAAATGGCAAGAATACATGATGTGTTTCATGTATCTAATCTCAAAAAGTGCTTAGCTGATGAATCACTAATAGTACCTCTTAAGGATATAGAGGTAAATGAACAACTCAAGTTTGTAGAAAGACCTCTACAGATTGAAGACAGGAAAGTCAAGAATCTCAAACATAAGAGATTAGTTCTGGTCAAAGTGAAGTGGGACTCCAAAAGAGGACCTGAGTACACATGGGAGCTTGAATCTGAAATGCAAAGGAAATATCCACACTTGTTCCAGTAGATCTCGAGGACGAGCTCTAAAACAAGGTGGGGAGAATGTAACAGTCCTCAATAAAACCGACACCTCGAATATTTTTCCGACACCCTAATATTTTTAAAATGTCCCAATATGTCTTTAAATACAACCCGTATGTGAAAACCGAGCCCGAAATACAATATAGTATTAAAAATAAATAAAAAACAGAAAAATTAAGTTGAGGCGGGCCGCATAGAACCCACCCCAACATTACGCGGGCGGTATGAAGGTTTAAAATTGTAACGCCCCAAAATCCGAATGTTTATAATTATTAAATGTTCTCGTATGGTACATCAAGAAATGAATGACTAGGTTATTTAACTAAGTTAAGAAAATGGTAAAAACAATTAAAGGAATGAAAATTGTACCAATTATGTCTTAGTGGCTAACACAAGGGACTAAAGTGGGTTAAAAATGAAAGATGAGATAATAAATGAAAAATTGCACACACACAAACACACACTTCGTGTGTTCGAGAATGAGTAGGAGACTCCCATGGAGCCAAGAACCTTAACTTCATCATTTTCATCAAATTGAAAGGCTAAATGATGCTTAAATTCATAACCGAGCATGGATTAATGATCACCTTCATAAGGGGATCGTAGGTATGTCGTAAAAGTTAGATTGGTGATTATGCACGAAGTGGGTTATGTTGTAAATCGTGAATTGGTATGAAATTGAGTATGAGGATATGTTAGAATCATCATATAGAACATGGGTTATGCAATATTTAGGTTAATTTGATGCTTAGAGGTGAAACCCATTAGTTATGGTGAGAATGATGACTTGAATCATTATGCATGTCTAATTCTTATTGAATATTGATGTATGATGTGAGTAATATGGAGTCTTGTTAGAAGAATTGAAAGAAATAAGATGATAATATGTTTAACTGTTTATGTGTGAATGATATATGTTAATTAGTAGGAGGATTTGATGAATTATGTATGAAATTAGGAGATTGTGCATGAATTAGTTGTACCTTATGTTTAGAAGGTGGTACACACACCAAGGGTATGATGAAATTAGAGATAATTGAGTTTAGATCACTAGTAAGTGATTAACAATGTAGTCATGAAGTGGGTTGTGTATAATATGATGATATGTTGTTGTTAATGATGTTTGAAATCACACACGTGTGTAAATGTTTAAAGGATTTCGGCTAGGATTTGATAGATTAGTATGTTTTGAGTTTGAATGATAAATCCGAAATAAGATCCGTGTGATGAATGATGAACAAGCTAACTATCTTGAGAATGATATATGATAGTTGATGCTTGATAAGCGACTTGGAAGCTTGGGAAAGAAGCGGGTCAAACGGGACTAATGCGCACGGGAAGCATATTCGGATGTTAGGTAAGTAAAGCTTACACCCCTTTTTGTAAAATATCTATTCAATGTATTGATTACGAACATGGTAAGTAATTATGTGAATTATAATGTTCCGACAAGCTTTGATATGGGTCGGAACATGTGAGGATGTTAAGAAACTAAGTTTGATGGTCAAAAAGGGTAAAAAGGGTATTATAGTGATTTTGGTTACGAGTTAACGGAGGAATAAGTTATATGGATGGGATAATGAATAACTAAAATCCCACAAGAATAAAATGGACATTTAGACTTAACGGGTCAAATGGTGAAGATATCACCATTTGACGATATTGACTAATGAAGTGTTTTGTCAAGTATTATGCTTTCACAGGATGAATAGCGAAAGGAATTATGTTGCTTTTAACTAGCTATTTAGTGCACGGAGTATTAAAACGGGTCATAGCTTTGATCCGAGCCAGGTATGTGTGATTAGAGTTATAGTTAAGTAGTAGGATTGGTTAAATATGCAATGAAGTCCTTTGTTGTAAAGGATGGAGCGAAGTTGACAAAAACGCCCTTGATAGGTATATCGGGCAAACGACCTTAAAAGTCGTTTGGAAACAAGCTATTCGGTTTGAGTAATGTCTTGGTCAAGCATGAAAGCGAAGAATAGGGTTTTGTATGTCATAGACCCCCTTTTATGCACAAATACCCATAACGGGTCGAAATAAGATTTTGAGCGAAAATGGGTTAAGAGGATGCAAGGCATCCGAGAATTTAATCTCTATGACAGTCGTCGTTGAAATTATTAAGTTCATATAAAGTTGAGGTCAAATTAACAGATTGTTTTGATAATGCATGAACGGATCGAATAATTCGTAAATGAATAATAAGCCGAAAACGTATAAGTCAAGAATTTCCTTAACCCGGATGTTGGATTTCAAGTTCACATGATAGAATGTTAATTTACAATCATGTAGGAAGAAACGGGAGGTTAAACGGTTTAAAAGTTATACGAGTTTTAGTTCGTTAGAACGACGAAAACAACACAGCAGAAAAACTGATTTTCTAGAGGCCGTAGCCGACGCCCATATGGGCCGTCGCCGACGCCCCCTGGAAAGTCAGTTTTTGCTGACGGGTTATTTTGCTGCCTACGGAGGTTTTTGGCTACGTGTAAATGCAAGGGCCGTCGCCGACGCCCTCCCCATGTCCTAAAAGCTGAAATTTCGTTATTTATGTAATTTATGCATCGTAGGCTTCGGTATATTATCCGTGGACTACGGTGGGCATCCCAAACATGATTTTTAACGTTCCTTTGATGTATATGCATTATAAATCTAAATCTAAGTCCCATGTGATTAATGTATGAGTATGCAAGACATGGAAAGTGTACGTAGGAGTGTATGTACGTATGTAGGTGAGTATTTATGTATATATGAAGATACGTAGGAGTATATGCATGTATTGTAGAAATGCAGGCACGTATGTAAATGTGTATGTATGTATGCATGAAGGTGCGTATGAGAGTATGCAAATATGTAGAAGTATAGGAAGGTATGTACGTATGTAGATGTGGATGTACGCTGGTGAGAATGTAAGTGTGCATAATCTAGATACGCTGAGTAATACGTTATTAATGGTGTGTCTTGAGGATGAAAAGTAATGCAGGTACATTATTGAAGTCTCACCAGGATACGAATACGCAGATGAAATGCTTAAAGTTAGAAAGATAACGAAATGGGGAGTGTACAGGCATAAATTTTGTTTATGTATGGTATGCTAATGTTATGATTGTATGTGGTGAGTGCAGGCTATGCAAATCACGGGCTATTATCATGAGGAATAGAGATCGAAGACCGGGTCACAAGAGAGATTGTACGGATTTAATTGAGTTTGTACATTAGCAAACGAATGTTATGCTTTTGTTTTGTTTTGTAAAACAGATATTTTTAAAATGAACTTTCAAGTAAGTCAAGAAATGTGTAATGAAAGAAATTTTAAGGCTCGTTTTTCCGCTGCATCGATTTAAAGATATTACGTGTTAGGGTCTTACAAGTTGGTATCAGAGCCCTCGTTTGAGAGAATTAAGTACGAGAGTATAGGTACTTGAACTCAAACCTGTGTGCTCTTGTGATAAGGAACCCGTACAATCCATGACTCGGTCAAAATCTGAAGGTAGAAATGGAATGAAAACGTGTATGTATGCATTCATATGAAGAAACTAACGGTTATATTATGTGTAAGGTAAGCATGACTGCTTGGAGAGGACGATCCGTGAATGCGGTCTAGAACCGGCATTAAGGCAAGTGATAAAACAAATTGACCCCAGGTACGTAAATTTAACGTGTGGGCGTATGAAGTGGTATAATTAAGCAAGTGAAGGAAAATTTTAAATGAAATATAATAATGATGTGCCAATGAAGTTTTGAAAATGTTACACGTGCCGAAACTTAATTCTTCGGACATAAGGTGGCGATTACACGAAGACACGAAACTAGTATGTGGATTGCGTACCTGGCCAGTACACAAGAAACGTATGACGTTCGTGAGACCATGATAATTGTTACAGGTATGTCCGTTAGAATTAGGTAGTAGGTGGACGTGAGGGTAAAGAGAAATGTAAGACTTTCAGGAATGAAAGTATGAATGATATGTTAGAATCCGCGAGATGGATTCGAAGCATGAAAGGAATGAAGTATGAATGACCTGTTTGAATCCGCGAGACGGAGTCAAGGAATGAAAGACATGAATGGAATGTTTGAATCGGCCCCCCCCCCCCCCCCCCCACCCCACCCCCCCCCAAGACGGATTCAAGGAATGAAATGCAGAAAATGATATGTTTGAATCTGTGAGACGGATTCAACACATGTAATGAATGAAAGATGTGAATGGAAGATGTAAATGAAATGTTTGAATCCGCGAGACGGATTCAAAACATAGAAGTAATGGAAGATATGAATGATATGTATGAAGCCGCTAGGCGAATTTAAAACAAAAAAAAATAATAATGAAAGGTAGGGATGTTACGTTTGAATCCGCGGGACGGATTTAAGATATAAAAAGGATGGAATTAGTCCACATCAGAATGTGTCGATAGTTTGACAATGGTTGAGTCAAACAAGTCTTACGAGTAGGTGCAAAGTAAATGAACAAAAGAACGATCGAAATTGGCACGTAAAACTAAATTTTAAACCAAAGGAATAAGTTTTGAACAAGTTATGTATTAAATGTGTTAGTAATCGACTCTTAGGAGTCAGAATGAATGACGGGCTACGACCCGGACAATGATTTGAGTATGAACAAGAAGGGTAAGTTTGTAAAGAATATCGAAATGATGTAATGAATGTCTTTGTAAGTAAGCATGAATGGAAGGAAGCACGAATGTGTACCTCAATGCATCTATGATAAGTAAGAAAAGTCAATTTAACCTTAAAAGGTCGAACTGCAAAGGTTGACGAAATAAATAACTAAAATGAAAGGATTGCATGAGAAAAATGAAATGTGTAACACGTTATAGCATGTACGTAAGAGATTGTAGAAGAATTATAGGTGAGTACTCGCCTAATAGAATGAATGTTTGAATGAAATGTGTTAACTGCTAAATTGTTGATGATAATGTTAGAATCTTGAGGTGATGAAACCAATCGATTTGGTGGGATGTCGTGCACGAGCGAAGGCACATTATACGGATGAATGAAATCTAGCCTGGTACGGCTGGTACACGTGAAGAGTAATAAGGTAGAATGAATAATTTGAAGGTAACGTGAGAGTATGTATGATACAAATAACTATACAAAATGAAGAATGGTGTTAACTTTGAAGTTAAGCACGAATTCATGACCATGAAATAGTAACTTCGTTGCGAAAACGAAGCAAAAATTTAATGATATGTAATATATGTATATAATGTAATATTAAAGGATGAGATGAAGGTACTAGATCTGTTATAAACGGAGCATATGAAAGTAAGCATTATTGTAAATTTAAATAAATATGTATATTGACCTATTACTAACGGATCGAGGAAATGGGAATGTGATGTGAAGGTATGCCATGGAAAGTATAGACTTGTTAGGAAGAAGTCAATTGTATAAATAATTACGAAATGAGATAGGATGATTACCTATAATTATGATGTGATCATAAGGTCAAACATAGATATGTGTATGTATAAATGGGAGCGGGAAAGGTTTCGGGGACGAAACCTTATTTAAGGGGGGTAGACTTGTAACGCCCCAAAATCCGAATGTTTATAATTATTAAATGTTCTCGTATGGTACATCAAGAAATGAATGACTAGGTTATTTAACTAAGTTAAGAAAATGCTAAAAACAATTAAAGGAATGAAAATTGTACCAATTATGTCTTAGTGGCTAACACAAGGGACTAAAGTGGGTTAAAAAATGAAAGATGAGATAATATATGAAAAATTGCACACACACAAACACACACTTCGTGTGTTCGAGAATGAGCAGGAGACTCCCATGGAGCCAAGAACCCTAACTTCATCATTTTCATCAAATTGAAAGGCTAAATGATGCTTAAATTCATAACCGAGCATAGATTAATGATCACCTTCATAAGGGGATCGTAAGGTATGTCGTAAAAGTTAGATTGGTGATTAAGCAAGAAGTGGGTTATGTTGTAAATCGTGAATTGGTATGAAATTGAGTATGAGGATATGTTAGAATCATCATGTAGAACATGGGTTATGCAATATTTAGGTTAATTTGATGCTTAGAGGTGAAACCCATTAGTTATGGTGAGAATGATGACTTGAATCATTATGCATGTCTAATTCTTATTGAATATTGATGTATTATGTGAGTAATATGGAGTCTTGTTAGAAGAATTGAAAGAAATAAGATGATAATATGTTTAAATATTTATGTGTGAATGATATATGTTAATTAGTAGGAGGATTTGATGAATTATGTATGAAATTAGGAGATTGTGCATGAATTAGTTGTACCTTATGTTTAGAAGGTGGTACACACACCAAGGGTATGATGAAATTAGAGATAATTGAGTTTAGATCACTAGTAAGTGATTAACAATGTAGTCATGAAGTCGGTTTTGTATAATATGATGATATGTTGTTGTTAATGATGTTTGAAATCACATACGTGTGTAAATGTTTAAAGGATTTCGGCTAGGATTTGATAGATTAGTATGTTTTGAGTTTGAATGATAAATCCGAAATAAGATCCGTGTGATGAATGATGAACAAGCTAACTATCTTGAGAATGATATATGATAGTTGATGGTTGATAAGCGAAATGGAAGCTTGGGAAAGAAGCGGGTCAAACGGGACTAATGCGCACGGGAAGCATATTCGAATGTTAGGTAAGTAAAGCTTACACCCCTTTTTGTAAAATATCTATTCAATGTATTGATTACGAACATGGTAAGTAATTATGTGAATTATAATGTTCCGACAAGCTTTGATATGGGTCGGAACATGTGAGGATGTTAAGAAACTAAGTTTGATGGCCAAAAAGGGTATTATAGTGATTTTGGTTACGAGTTAACAGAGGAATAAGTTATATGTATGGGATAATGAATAACTAAAATCCCACAAGAATAAAATGGATATTTAGACTTAACGGGTCAAATGGTGAAGATATCACCATTTGACGATATTGACTAATGAAGTGTTTTGTCAAGTATTATGCTTTCACAGGATGAATAGCGAAAGGAATTATGTTGCCATTAACTAGCTATTTAGTGCACGGAGTATTAAAATGGGTCATAGCTTTGATCCGAGCCAGGTATGTGTGATTAGAGTTGTAGTTAAGTAGTAGGATTGGTTAAATATGCAATGAAGTCCTTTGTTGTAAAGGATGGAGCGAAGTTGACAAAAATGCCCTTGATAGGTATATCGGGCAAACGACCTTAAAAGTCGTTTGGAAACAAGCTATTCGGTTTGAGTAATGTCTTGGTCAAGCATGAAAGCGAAGAATAGGGTTTTGTATGTCATAGACCCCCTTTTATGCACAAATACCCATAACGGGTCGAAATAAGCTTTTGAGCGAAAATGGGTTAAGAGGATGCAAGGCATCCGAGAATTTAATCTCTTATGACAGTCGTCGTTGAAATTATTAAGTTCATATAAAGTTGAGGTCAAATTAACAGATTGATTTGATAATGCATGAACGGGTCGAATAATTCGTAAATGAATAATAAGCCGAAAACGTATAAGTCAAGAATTTCCTTAACCCGGATGTTGGATTTCAAGTTCACATGATAGAATGTTAATTTACAATCATGTAGGAAGAAACGGGAGGTTAAACGGGTAAACGGTTTAAAAGTTATGCGAGTTTTAGTTCGTTAGAACGACGAAAACAACACAGCAGAAAAACTGATTTTCTAGAGGCCGTAGCCGACGCCCATATGGGCCGTCGCCGACGCCCCCTGGAAAGTCAGTTTTTGCTGACGGGTTATTTTGCTGCCTACGGAGGTTTTTGGCTACGTGTAAATGCAAGGGCCGTCGCCGACGCCCTCCCCATGTCCTAAAAGCTGAAATTTCGTTATTTATGTAATTTATGCATCGTAGGCTTCGGTATATTATCCGTGGACTACGGTGGGCCTCCCAAACATGATTTTTAACATTCCTTTGATGTATATGGATTATAAATCTAAATCTAAGTCCCATGTGATTAATGTATGAGTATGCAAGACATGGAAAGTGTTCGTAGGAGTGTATGTACGTATGTAGGTGAGTATTTATGTATATATGAAGATACGTAGGAGTATATGCATGTATTGTAGAAATGTAGAAATGTAGGCACGTATGTAAATATGTATGTATGTATGCATGAAGGTGCGTATGAGAGTATGCAAATATGTAGAAGTATAGGAAGGTATGTACGTATGTAGATGTGGATGTACGCTGGTGAGAATGTAAGTGTGCATAATCTAGATACGCTGAGTAATACGTTATTAATGGTGTGTCTTGAGGATGAAAAGTAATGCAGGTACATTATTGAAGTCTCACCAGGATACGAATACGCAGATGAAATGCTTAAAGTTAGAAAGATAACGAAATGGGGAGTGTACAGGCATAAATTTTGTTTATGTATGGTATGCTAATGTTATGATTGTATGTGGTGAGTGCAGGCTATGCAAATCACGGGCTATTATCATGAGGAATAGAGATCGAAGACCGAGTCACAAGAGAGATTGTACGGATTTAATTGAGTTTGTACATTAGCAAACGAATGTTATGCTTTTGTTTTAGAAAACAGATATTTTTAAAATGAACTTTCAAGTAAGTCAAGACATGTGTAATGAAAGAAATTTTAAGGCTCGTTTTTCTGTTGCGTCGATTTAAAGATATTACGTGTTAGGGTCTTACAAAAACCTGATTTTGTTAATTTATAAGTTAAGGCGGGCCGCGTAAGCTAACCTTAACACTAACGCGGGCCGCGTAAGATCGAGATAGTGGCGCAGCCCGGTGATGACACGTGTCATCATCGTGGCGGTTCTAGGAAATGAGCCGGACAAGCTACCCTGTTGACCAGGGTTGACGCGGGCCGCGTAGGCCCTTGCCTACGCTTACGCGGGCCGCGAGAGAACCGAGATCAGCACCTATATAAGAAAGAAACGGGTTTTCGTTTTCCGTCGTTCATTTCTTTCATTCTCAATCTCAAATTCTGATAGTAGAGATAATACGCGGGTATTATACCCCCCTAATTAGCGAAGTTCTGCTCCGTTGTAAGTATTATAACCCCTGGATACGTATTAGATACGTTGCCCGATTGATCTAGGGTTCCGTAATGGCTGTCGTGGTTCTGCCCAACGTAGTCATTGGAATGCCGTCTCGGGGAGGGTATTGCTAATGTTAAAATGGGTTATCAATACTAACGCGTGTATATTTGTGTAAATTATAGATTATCACCGGGAAACCCTTACGAAAAATCTAAGACAGCAATGTGAGTAATCTCCTTTTTGTTAACAGTTTTTACAAAACCTTAACTATTTTACATTGCAATTTAGCAGTGATTTAGTCTTTGTAATTCTACGTTTACTGCCGGTATGTTGGGGTTTTGTATAAAAATGTGAGTAACGTTACCATTGGACGAAGAGTTAGCCAGTGTTTAATATGACCCACCAGTCAGGATTGACAGTACTGAATGAGTAATTTGGTAGATATAAACATTGTAATCGCCCTCAATACTGTTAAGTTTAAATTAAATTAATAATTCTTGATTAAACTGGGATTCACTCACCAGTATTTCCCACTGACAAATGTTTTTAAAACGCGTTTCAGATAACACAATATGACAGCCAATTAGTAAAAAGCCAGCTGGAGAGCACTGACGGCTTGGGGAAAATGTGGCTATAAAAGTTACCTAAAAGATGATGTTTTAAATTCAATAAAATAGGGTCTACCCCTATAAATGTGTTGTAATAAGAAACTTGGGTTTTACTCATGTGTTTATTAATATCAAATATGGTGGTTTTACTCTGATAAACATTTCCTAATTACGATCCTGATGTAATTTCCGCTGCCAAATTAACGAACTGATACCACCAGAATTCTGAGTTCGCGTCCGCCCGTTCCCGAGACAGATAAGGGATCGGGGGTTGCGACAAGCAACATCATCAAATCATGCCGAATTGATAGCACTATATGATGCTGGTCGAGAATGCGTGTGGTTGAGATCAATGATTAATCACATACAAGAAGCATGCGGATTAGAACAGATCAAGAAGGAGCCGACAATTATTTATGAACACAACGCTGCTTACATAGCTCAGATCAGAGAAGGTTATATCAAGGGTGATCGAACAAAGCACATCTCACCAAATTTTTTCTCAACATATGATTTGCAAAAAGAAGGGGAAATTGATGTTCGCCATATTAAGTCAAGTGAAAATCTAGCTGACCTGTTCACGAAATCTTTACCTAGAAGCAGTTTCGAGCAGCTATCACACAAGATCAGTCTTCATAGATTGAAAGATGTTTGTTGAATTCAGGGGGAGAATTATACACGCTGTACTCTTTTTCCCTTAACTAAGTTTTGTCCCACTGGGTTTTCTTAGTAAGGTTTTTAATGAGGCAGCATAGCTGATCCAATAGTATCAGTTTATTTATTCTGGTCCTGAAGTACCTATTTAACATCATCCTGAAGTATGTTGTTAAACTGTGTGTAATTCTAAATGTCTGAGGGGGGGGGGGGTGTTATAAACCAGACATTTTAGGCCCAACCCATTACTTATGGGCTTTAGGGTTTATGGTTATGTTTATCTCTATATATTGTAATGTTGAATATTGTGAAGGATTGAAATGAAGTTTATCTCTATTTCTCTTTAGTTTTTATCATGATTCAATTTGTTTTAGTTATTATTTTAAGCAAAACGGTCATTATGTTTTTTGATATGTTAATATCTAAGTTCTAATAGTTTATTGGAGTTAGAATATATCCATAAGAATTTTGATGCAAGTCTATATTCATCGAATGTCCTAAATAGATTTAAACTTTTAGGCTTGTCAAACCATAGATTGTTACCAAATGTTAGTGTTCCAGTAACGTTATTAAGAAATATTGATAGAAAGAATGGTTTATGCAATAAAACTCAACTACAAATCATATCACTGGGTGATCAGGTTATTGAGGCACTCATATTATCTGGAAGTAATATTGGCGCTCAAATGTTTATCCTTAGATTTTGATTAATACCGCCAAATAAAAGGATTCCGTTTGAATTGAAAAGAAGACAGTTTCCTCTCGCTGTATGTTTTGACATTATGATTAATAAAAGTCAATGACGATTGCTATGTAAAGTAGGTTTGTTTCTAAAAGAATCGTTTTTTACACATGACCAATTATGTCTGCTAGGGCTGTTCACGAGCCGAACCGAACTGATCAGACCTTTGCACGCGCTCGGTTCGTTTACAAACCGATCCGATCCGAACCGAACCGAGCATTTTTTCAACCGAGCCAAAGTTGAGCGAGCGTCTTTCGATCCGAGCATTTTTCGAACGAACGTCGAGCGAGTATCGAGCGTCGCAGAACAAACACGGAAAGTGACGATAGAAGTGCTAGTTATTAGAATAAAGTGCAGTTTTCGTCCCCGATGTTTCGTCCAATAGAACACAAGTAAAAATTTAACAAATAACAAGGAATACAAAAAAACTCAACTAGTTCTATCGAGATTAGCTAAGCGGGAAGATAATTGTTGACCGATTGAAATATACCCTTGTTTTATCGGAAGTTTGAAATTGAATGAACCGATTGAAACAAAACCCTGCGAGTTGCCGTCTTGGCGAGTGGCGATGGAGAAATCGAATAACGACGGCCAATTGGGGGTTTTGATTAGGGTCTTATACTTCCGAATCGAATGGCGGGTTGAGACTTGAATGTTGATCGACGCTTCACATTTTAGTATTTGAAATTTTGACTCAATTACTCAAATGGACATTTAAGTATTGGACAATAAACTATTGGTATTGGATTTCAATTCTAGTTACTTAAATGAGATCTATTTGGATCTTGGACCAAACATTGTTGATGTTGGTCTCTAGTCATTTCATTAAAAATGGTACACACACAAATATATATATATATATATATATATATATATATTAAAAAATAAATCGAGCCAACCGAGCCGAACCGAACTGAGCGGACCTTTGCTCGTGCTCGGTTCGTTTACAAACCGAACCGAGCATTTTTCCAATCGAGCTGAAACGAACGAGCAAATTCCGAGCATTTTTCGAACGAGCGTCGAGCGCCGAGCAATTTGAACAGTCCTAAATTGTCTGCATTGTCTGGGATAAAAAAAACCACTTCTATAAATTTATGAAGACATTGTCAAATTACTTAATTTGTATCCATAAATCTGTGTAAAACGGGTAAACTAGTATAGTAAAAAAAACAATATTTTTTACACTAGGGACTATAAGTGTCATTTAGACATTACAATGTTTAAAGTGCACAAGCGGAGATTGGCGGCGAGTTCTTTGAACGCGAACCTGTGACAACCGAAGTTCCATTGTTTCAGCAGGTTTTCTCTATCAAGAATCCATTCTCGTTATGAAAATAATTTGTATTGTGTGTTTTAGTGAAAACCCTAATCGCCTTTGTTAAGTTTTGATGTCAAATTCGACACCATTTTAGTAATTTAGTCTTCCTTAAATGGATCCTGATGTTGTTGTTTGGCATTCTGATAGTGAATTAGGACCTTTAATCTGACAAATTGGAGGCCCATGTGTTTAATTTATTATTATTGAGTGTTTTGCTTGATGCCCACCAAGTGTTCGACCTATTGACCCAATGAAAATGGTTCATTGATTATGTCATTTTTATTTCAATATATTTGTTCTACTTTTTGTAATTGTTGTTTGTTTTATCGTAATACCCATGTCAAGTAGCTAACTTTCATGGGCCTTGTGTCTAATTTATCACTAATGAGTGATGTGCTTAATGCCCACCAAGTGTTCGACCCATAGTCACATGGTTCGTGGTACGCTCCGGTACGGGAACGTGAAATGGGAGGTCTCTAAAATTCGGTACGAGCGGGGGTAGGCTCATTTCGGATCGCTTCGGTACGATTTACCATATAATATGGTATGATGTACATGTTGAAGTTAACTATAAATAAGTTGGAGGTACTTAAAAGCAAGATCTTGACATAGTTTGGATAAGCAATACCAACATCCTTCAAAACAAGATCTTGACATACATGAAGAGAAAACTTGAAAACAAACTTGACAGAACTTGGCCGGATTCTCTTCAAAGTTTCTCTACGGCACAAACCGCTCTGAATTAGAGAAAATGGACCTCACATGGTGTTCGGAACGTCGAAATTAGTAGAAAAAGTGTACCTTCGGCCGGAAAACGGTCGCCGAAAGGTTCGCCGGAAAACCGCCGCCGGCATGTGCCGCCGCCGTGTGGTGGCTAAATTCTGGTCGACGGATCTTGTGTTCTAGAGAGAGAATGTAGAGAGAAGTTAGAGAGAAATGAGGCAGAGAGATAAAATGTTTGTGAATAATGAAGGATGTGGAGGTATATAGGGGTTTATATACCTAAGTTTTGGTGGAGTGGGTTTGATCTTTGAAGCCCATCAGCCAAGCTCATCCTTCTTCAGCCCACCATTGTCTGCACACAATTCCGTTCCAGCTTGTTCTTGCGTCAGAATTCTCGTTTTCTCGCGTAAATTTCAATACAAATTAGTTTATAAATTAAAATAATTATTTTTATGCTCAAAATATTAGTATTTTGCTGATATGGCATTAAGTGTCGCGCACACGCGCTACATGTTGAAATCGCGTAAGTTGATCTACTTGCTGATTCTTGTCGTTTCAATGACCCGAAAGTTACTGTAACTTATAAACATACTTTTTCAATAATACATAAGTATTCTAAACATATTTATTACGATTAACGCACGAATTCTTGTTATCCCATGCGTAGTGTTGACCGTATACACGTCAAAACACTATGTAACTCTCCTAAATGCTAACTTTTAAATCTTAAAGATACAATTTCTTTCTTAATCATAAAGTTTAAAATAGAGAGTCAAACATTTGTCTTGAGTTATATTTTCGGTTGAGTCTTTGTTTTCCTGTACACTAATCGGGTTTTTCAATGTTAGTGTGTTCTTAAATAATCATTAGTTTTTGTCTACATCTTATTTTAAGATGGTGTTTGTTTTTCTAAAAAAATATCTGCATAGGCTCTTCTGTCTGTTCCACGCAGACATTGCCATCTGCAGACTGATTTTTTTTTCAAATATGTTTCATTAAAAAACATTTTCGCGAGCTTTTGTTGGTGCAGACTTGGACCAACCACTTTTAAGATCTTCTAAAGTTTGTAGAGGATTAAACACCCCCACCGTCCATCACCATCACCACTGTCCACCACCCCCGTCCAACACCACCACCCATCATCCACGTCCACCTCCCACCACCACCGCCACTAGGGATGGGATTGGTATCGTACCCGTACCGGTACCGGTACCGAAAATACTGATATCGAATTTGAACAAAACTGGGTACCAAATACCGTACCAAATATATAGGTACCGTACGGGTACGAGTATTTTCGATACAATACCCGCTTTAGTAGCATTTTGTTTTTATATAGTTTTTAAGCATTTGTACGGGGTACTAAATAGGTAAAATTGACATGAGTACCAATATAGTACGGGTGCCAAATATGTAGAATTGGTACGAGTACCAATATGATACGGGTATCGTATAGGTAAAATCAATACAAGTACTATAAAAATCATAACACGAAATAAAACATAATATAAAAAACTTTTAAAGGTCTATATAAAACTAAGTATCGATATATGTACCAAATACCTAAAATTGGTACGGGTACGGGTATTTGGGAAAAAAAGCTCATCCCTAACCGCCACCACCATTGTCCGTACACCACCCACTAGTTTATATGTGTGTGTGTGTGTGTGTGTGTGTGTGTGTGTGTGTGTGTGTATATTAAGGCCCTTTAGCTATCTTTCAATGATCTTGTGAAGTCCCCCTAGGTATTAGCATGTGATTCTTCCAACTCAACAATCTTCTTCACCGCAAGGCATGTGACGTACCAGGATCCAGCCACTAATCACATTGAACTAACAATAATACAATAAATAAAAATTCCCATTCAATGTAATTAGAAAATTCAAAACATTTGTTCAAAACATGTTTACGTTCAGCGGAAGAATAATTCGTTGTTATAGTAACTCAAAACCAAAGTATGTAAAAACAATCAATACTCCTTGTCTTTACACTAGTCACGACCCATGACCACTCCAGCTCCCCAGACTGCAAGTCCTACATCAAATACCTATCGACCTGCAAGCATGCATAAAAAGTGTATCAACATAAAGCTGGCGAGTTCACAGTTTTGTAAAACGTTTAGTTGCCAAGTGTTTAGTTTTAAAGCATGTTGATAATAACTCGATATCGCAAGACGGCTGTTGTTTGCCCTTCCCCATTGCCTATCAACATTGGTCGAGTGGTTAAGGTCATTAGTTCACACCCGTCCTATCCAGGTACGTCGTAAGGGTGCCAAAACTAATAGCGCTATCAACTAATAACCTCGCTGCCCTCCAAGCAACTAGTTCGGTAGTAAGATGAGACTTAA
>JARYGA010003762.1:0-63882 GCA_030545235.1 Helianthus tuberosus | reverse complement strand
CGGAAATCGCTTAAAACGGCTTTTTACGCGTATTAAACACCTAGTAGGGGTTTAAAACCATTTTGGCATATAAGACTTATCACCAACTGATATGACCTATTAAATTAAGTTTTTTTACTGATTATCTCAGACCCGAGTCTCAGAATTAAAATTAATCTCTTTTATAATCTTTTAAATGACCAAAATACCCCTACGGGGCTTATATTGTGATTAAACTCGGTTTGGGCATAATGGAAGGTATCCTACTGATATCACAACATATTTAAGGCATATTAACTTTGGAAACCTGTATAGGACTCTTATGATTACCCGTTACGCTTCTTACGCGTTCGGTTCAGTTTATGTAACTAGTTTGCATAAATTAGCCGAAACGGGTCAAACCTTATCGGTTGTATCTCAAAATCCAGAATGTGTTTAGATTACCCATATTATACAAGTCTTCAAACTTTTCGGGTCTAAATCACCTTCTATTCCGGTCTTCGCTTAATCATGCGTTTTAACCGTATCTTTCTTTAAAACTAACCGGTCTAAGTTTAGGCTTAATTAAAGACCCGTTAGGAATCTAATAGGTTAATAAAAGCTTCGTTCCAGATTAAGAGCCCCAGTAGAAGTACTTGTGCTTGCTGAATTGATATACGGCTGGGATTGAATTTATATTTAGCTCAGGTAAATACTCTTAACTTATTTTCCCTATACGGGCTTGGGATACGGTATTATGATTTTTTTATGTGGCGTACCTCTCGGAGGGTTACGCCTTGTGTTCAAATTTCAAGATCTAACTCTTTACCAAAAATTCGTAAAAATTCATTTGCTAAGCTGCAATCAGATTCATCACTTCTGACTGCAGCTTACGGAAAAATTCATTAATAAGTCCTCGTTTATCCGATTGACGAAATTCCAATTGGAGATTCTTTTAATCGCCTAAAAATATCTACAGTAAAAATTTGAGATCATAACTAAATTCCTAAATTGAGTTATGACATTCGTAATGGGCTGCAAATTCTGCCAGAAAACGCAGCTTGAACCTTTGATATGGAAAAATTCATAAAACGCTCAATTCTCGTCGAAAAAATGCGATTCCAGTGGGGTTTTAAAGATATTTCCTGGAATTACATTTTAGACTCAAGAAACACATGTTTTTGTCATGTTTTATTCAGGTTACAGCCAATACAAGTCGGCTGTAAATTCTGATCAGGAGCTGTTTGAATTCAGCTTTCAATTTAAGCATGTTCTTGACATCATAACACTAATTTTTAGCAATCAAAACCCTAAAAACATCTCGTACATGAATTTAGCATCAACAAAATCTGAATTTACTTGAGCTAGGCATGATTTCAATATATTCTTGTCTAGGGTTTACTTCTAGACATGTTTTCATTACTAATTTCATCTAAACATCAATCATGCAAGTTCAGATTTCGATTTCACAAATCATCAAGAATTCAAGAAGTAACCAAAATACGAAATTCAAGATACCTTGTGATCCCCTCACTTGAGTGATCACTAGATTGATCTTGGTTTTCGATTTGAACTTGAATTGCCTTCTTAATTTGATCAATTTTGTGAGTTAGGGTTGAACTTTTGAGAGCCCTTTCTTGGATCTGTGGATCGCACGCCAAGAACACACACTTAGGTGTGTGTTTTGGTGTTTGATTTTTAATTTAATTAAAACCTTTTTCACTTTTGCCAAGTTTAGCCCTTCTACAATTCAATTATTTTTATAAAGGGTGTTTTAACCCTGTTTTCTTATTAATTCGAGGCCTATGATTAACTAGGTTACTTATTCCTAGTTACTTTATCTTGACCATAACCGACTTTTAATTTACAATATAAAATTTATATTTTGGGGTGTTACAAGTATACCCCCTTAAAGAGGTTTCGTCCCCGAAACCTTCTTTAAGTAGTTCTTTGGTTTTGACCAAACAAACTCAGTTTCGTTTTCAATGCATTCTTTCTTTTAGTGAAAAGTCATCATTCGTATCTACGCGTGTGTCTTTCACGTGTAAGTCCTTACGGACTGTAACTTGCATCTTGTATTTCTTCTTTTGTCTCCTATTTGACCGAGTTGTCATTTGATCACCCGGTCATTGAGTCTGTCAGCATGTTTACTCCATGCTAATCCTATATTGACAAACGCTTTACATAAGTCATAGCATTACCTTGACCTTGAATGGTTTTACCGGCTAGACTAATTAGTCACCGTTACTTCATTCCCCGTCATCCGGGTGCACCACATTGCCATCTCCGGTCCTTTGTGTGTTTACTATTTCCCAAACCACTTCATACTACATATATTTGTTAAAACGTTGCTTTTGACTAAAAATTGAATTTTTAGTTTAACGTTTTCTCTTTGTCTTACGTCATTTACTTATATCAGGGAAATTTACTTCCGAGGATTTATTCCTCTCCATTATTATTTAGGGCGGGGAGTTATAACTAGTTTCCTTACTTAACCCAAATAACTAAAAGGTTCTTTCACTTAGCCTCGTAGGCTATATGTGTATATATGTATATGGCGTCAAAGCCCCATTTTTATGTTTAGAATCATTTACTTTTGCTTTTTGGATTTCATTTGACCTTGACCATAGTCTAAGGCTACATTTGTTTTCTTTCGAATTATTTTCCGACTATATGACTTCTCACGTCATTTATGCGTCGGTTCATCTTATGCTCACCATTATCATGTTTACATATATCCGCATTTGATTATGTCCCATTACCGGGCTCATTATTCTTTTGCTTTTAACGCTACCGTTATCCCGCTTGCGCTTACTCATGCCATCCGGCATTATATTATATTCGACTTGTTTGACTCATTCATGTTGAATTTTTATCATTTACGGATGTCAACTTCATTCTTTGTTCGACCCGTTCAACTTTAAAATAGTTGAACATAATTTATCAAAATTTCTATTTACATTATCTTGTCGTCTTTTAGTCGTGACTCAAAACCCGAGTCTTTTAACTTTCCATCCGAGTTCCCGTTTCTCGGTCTACGCATGTGTTTAATCCTTACCCATCAACCGGGTATTTTACCGAAGTCGTTATTATTGCAACCCTCCCGGTATGCATTAAGACTTCGCTTCACTTTTACATTCCGACTTTGTCCTCAAGTTTGACGTTTTACAAAAAACGACCCTTTAAGAGACACATTTGCATTCTCCGGGTTCGAGTGTAAGTACACCCCCTCCCAATGCATATCTTAATCATTTTACATGCTTGCATTCTCCGGGTTCGAGTGTAAGTACACCCCCTCCCAATGCATATCTTAATCATTTTACATGTTTGCATTCTCTGGGTTTTACATGTTTGCATTCTCCGGTTCGAGTGTAAGTACACCCCCTCCCAATTCATATCTTAATCATTTTACATTAATCTTTGTCCCTTCACTCGGGCTCATTATCCTAATGTAACACGCTTCCGTCACCCGGCTGTGCGTTTACATTATTATCTAATATTTTGCTCATTTGATTCATTTGGGTACTTTTTAATTTGTCCCACTCACCCCGTCCTTACTACATCGGATGTAAGCATGTCCATCATAAAAAGTTCATGGTAGCACATACTCACCACTTACTTGGCCAGAGTAAGCGATCCGTACCTGGTATAAATGACCTTTTTATAATTTTCACATTACACCTCATGTAAGTAATGCCTCTATTTGTTTCTCTTGGAAACCATATCCCGAATAGATTTTCTATTCGGGTTTTCCAAGTTTTTAATCTACATATGCAACTTTCAATTTCTACATATTTGTTGCATATTACTATTTGTGCAATTAAATTTAAAATTTGCACCTAGTAATGCTTGCCCTAACGGGCTTCTCTTGCCATTAGCCCTGTTCGCGATCGCTACGCGATTTAGGTCCTTGATGAGCATACTCTTTGGAGCGTTCCTCTACCAAATCCGCGATTTGTTAAACTCTCGCTATCTTCATATGCGAGTGTCCTTCAACTAAAACATTTACAACAGTTAGTAATTTCGACATTAATGGATGCCCGTATTATAATACAAGGCTTTTCTACTATACGCATCAACGCGTGTAATTTCGTTGACTATATCTACTTTATATCGTTTTTATTGGTATAACGTGTATTACACGATAACCATATGTGTTGTTCTCAACACTTTAATCATACTAAACCATTGTTATACACGTACTTACCGGATTTGCGATCAAGCCTCGAACCGAACACACTTTATTCTTTAACCATGAGCTCTGATTACCAACTTGTAAGACCCGTCTCATTTTAATACAATTATAATATTAGATACGCATTTTATGTAAAAATGCGACCTTTCAAAAACTTTGACAAGTTAACGTTCATACAGAATTAGAGTATTCAAAATATAGTATCAAGTGTTTACAACTTTCATTTTTAAACTAAACAAAAGAAAGATATCGCGGAAGCTTCATTAAGTATGTGTCCGGTTCACTTCGTTGCTTGATCGGCATCTGGATGGTAACGACATTCACCTAATGTCAAAAGCAACTTAAAAGTTAGTTTTGATAATCATAGAAACAAGAATAAACAAGTTCCAATATCAAATAAACGAAATCAAAAAAAAATTCAGATCTAAGTCTCTCGCGCAACGCGAGAGATTTCTTTAATTCGTTCGCGGGCCACGACAGGCCCCGCGTGTCGTGCCAGCATTCACTCATCCCCTCGCGTGCCGCGGGGAAGTCTGTTTTCCTACGAGTCCATTCTCTGGACCTGCATCTTGCCCAGCTCCATTTTTACAAAAATAACAAACTTCAAATTGCCATAACTTTTTATCTACAAGTCCGTTTTGCGTGATTCTTTTTCCCACGCGTCCACAATTAAATTATGGATCCGTTTATCACCTCGGTATGCATAAAAATATGAATTATAAGCTATTGGCTTATAAATCCTTTATATGATTATTCGACCCGTTTGACTATAACATCACACACTTGATTCTAGTTAATCATAAATCATACACCAAAGTATTTAACTCAAAATCTTTATTTCATATTTTTAACTTTTGTGAATTACGCAACCAATACCCAAGTTATGCGCGTAATTCGTTTTGACCCGTTTAGAGAATTTAAACTTTTAAGTTTAAATTTCGCTCATTCTTTTCACCCATCATTTTCCCAAATTTGATTTATCTACTTACATTTCACCACAACTACACTTGTGGTGGATTTAGTATATTTGACCGATTTTCCCGGATTCTACACTTCGGTTGGTTGTTTTACGGAAAAGACCCGTTTATAGGCACTTGACCCAAAAAGGCTTATGTCTAAAATGTATAAAACTTACAAAACATTATTTATGTTTTTAAACAACTTCTGGCCAAATATCATGTCAGAACTCGATAGTTAAGACATCGAAATAATTTCTGCAAGTAACGTAACTGTTGCTGTCAACAACTAATTTATTGACAAAACATCCGCGAAAATCACGCCGAACAACTTTAAAAAATCTATAAAAATTACTAAACATCCTTTATGTTGTAAACCAACTTCTGGTCAAATATCGTGTCAAAACTCGATGGTTAAGACCTCGAAATAATTTCTGCAAGTAGCGGAACTGTTGCTGTCAACAACTAATTTATTGACAAAACATCCGCGAAAACCTCGTCAAACAACTCTATAAAAATTACTAAACATCCTTTATGTTGTAAACCAACTTCTGGTCAAATATCGTGTCAAAACTCGATGGTTAAGACCTCGAAATAATTTCTGCAAGTAGCGGAACTGTTGTTGTCAACAACTAATTTATTGAGAAAACATCCGCGAAAACCTCGTCAAACAACTTTATAAAAATCTATAAAAATTAATAAACATCCTTTATGTTGTAAACCAACTTCTAGTCAAATATCGTGTCAAAACTCGTGACTGATTTACTATTTTACCCTTTTTTTACAACCATCATGGTTTTCATTACTTTCACTTATTCCGACCCATATTATTTACGTCGGAACATCAAAATTCAATTACGGATTTTCTCTATTCATTTTCAATACACACAACTGATGTATACTATAAAAGGGTGTAAGATTTTACTTACCTTGCATCCGGTTATGCTCTTTTTCCGCGTACTCGATCTGTTTGACCCGCTCTTTCCCAAGTCTTCATCTAGCTTGTCTAGAGTCAAACTATCATCATCACAATTCGTAAGACGGTTAGATTAGTCATAATCATTTACGACTATTCCATCCTACGAGTTTTATGTCGAATTTATCATTCGACCATATCAAAATTATCATTCGATCTAATCATTGGTCGGTTTGAATTTTTAATAGTCAATTGACTTATCAACATATTCAAATACACATTTGGTTCAATGAACTCACTTAGGAATATTTCATCCGAACTCTTAACGAAATCAAATTTTACATACTAGCTAGTAGGCCGTGATTTCATTTAGGAATTTCATATCACTGAAAATGGGCTGTTTTTGGTGACTTGTTTAACCTGTTTACAAGTCTTCAAAAATTATGAATTTTTTATGTGGCGTACCTATCGGAGAGTTACGCCTTATGTTAAAATTTCAAGATCTAACTCTTAACCAAAAATTCGTAAAAATTCATTTACTAAGCTGTAATCAGATTCGTCACTTCTGACTGCAGCTTACGGAAAAATTTATTAAAAATTCCTCGTTTATCCGATTAACGAAATTCCACTTGTCGATTTTTTTAATCGCTTAAAAATATCTACAGTAAAAATTTGAGATCATAACTAAATTCCTAAATTGAGTTATGACATTCGTAATGGGCTGCAAGTTCTGCCAGAAAACGCAGCTTGAACCTTTGATACGGTAAAATTCATAAAAAGCTCAATTCTCGTCGAAAAAATGCTATTCCAGTGGGGTTTTAAATATATTTCCTGGAATTACATTGTAGAATCAAGAAACACATGTTTTTGTCACTTTTTATTTAGGTTACAGCCAATACAATTCGGCTGTAAATTCTGATCAGGAGCTGTTTGAATTCAGCTTTCAATTTAAGCATGTTCTTGACATCATAACACTAATTTTTAGCAATCAAAACCCTAAAAACATCTCATACATGAATTTAGCATCAATAAAATCTGAATTTACTTGAGCTAGGCATGATTTCAATATATTCTTGTCTAGGGTTTACTTCTAGACATGTTTTCATTACTAATTTCATCTAAACATCAATCATGCAAGTTCAGATTTCGATTTCACAAATCATCAAGAATTCAAGAAGTAACCAAAATACGAAATTCAAGATACCTTGTGATCCCCTCACTTGAGTGATCACTAGATTGATCTTGGTTTTCGATTTGAACTTGAATTGCCTTCTTAATTTGATCAATTTTGTGAGTTAGGGTTGAACTTTTGAGAGCCCTTTCTTGGCTCTGTGGATCGCACGCCCAGAACACACACTTAGGTGTGTGTTTTGGTGTTTGATTTTTAATTTAATTAAAACCTTTTTCACTTTTTCCAAGTTTAGCCCTTCTACAATTCAATTATTTTTATAAAGGGTGTTTTAACCTTGTTTTCTTATTAATTCGAGGCCTATGATTAACTAGGTTACTTATTCCTAGTTACTTTATCTTGACCATAACCGACTTTTAATTTACAATATAAAAATTATATTTTGGGGTGTTACATTATAAGATATTCCTATCTTCATAGCTAGATTCTTGAGGATGTTTAAAGTACTAATTGAAGTCCATTGATTGGATTCCTGATGTACTTTAATGCAAGTGTACAAATCGATAACAAATTGATAACAAGTTGATGACCAAGATGACAATTGTGTGATTATGTGTTTATGTATTATGTGTGATCGAAACACCCGCTATCTAAATCCTTGTAGAGTCTTCCATATCTTCATATGGTGGATTCTTAGATAGATATCCAAAAGTACTATCTTAAATCTTTAATGGGCTTCTATGCAATAGTTAAGATCCTTGGATTTTAAAGTACTATTCCAAAGTTAAAGAGATCATGTGTTGATCTAGTTAAAGATATCATTCGTTGATATAGTTAAAGAGACCCTTTGGTGGTCTAGTTAAAGAGATTGATTCGTCAATCTAGTTAAAGATATCATGTGTTGATCTAGTTAAAGATATCATGTGTTGATATAGTTAAAAAGACCCTTTGGTGGTCTAGTTAAAGAGATTGATTCGTCAATCTAGTTAAAGTGTTAAAGATATCATGTGTTGATATAGTTAAAGAGACCCTTTGGTGGTCTAGTTAAAGAGATTGATTCGTCAATCTAGTTAAAGAGATCATGCGTTGATCTAGTTAAAGATATCATGTGTTGATATAGTTAAAGAGATCTTGTGTTGATCTAGTTAAAGATATCATGTGTTGATATAGTTAAAGAGACCCTTTGGTGGTCTAGTTAAAGAGATTGATTCGTCAATCTGGTTAAAGAGATCATGTGTTGGTCTAGTTAAAGAGACCCTTTGGTGGTCTAGTTAAAGAGATCATGTGTTTATCTAGTTAAAGATATCATGTGTTGATATAGTTAAAGAGATCATTCGTTGATCTAGTTAAAGAGACCCTTTGGTGGTCTAGTTAAAGAGATCATGTGTTGATCTAGTTAAAGATATCATGTGTTGATATAGTTAAAGAGACCCTCTGGTGGTCTAGTTAAAGAGATTGATTCGTCAATCTAATTAAAGAGATCATTCGTTGATCTAGTTAAAGAGACCCTTTGGTGGTCTAGTTAAAGAGATCATGTGTTGATCTAGTTAAAGATATCATGTGTTGATATAGTTAAAGAGACCCTTTGGTGGTCTAGTTAAAGAGGTCGTTCGTCGGTCTAGTTAAAGAGATCATGTGTTGATCCAGTTAAAGAGATCATTCGTCGATCCAGTTAAAGAGATCCTTTGGTGATCTAGTTGAAGACACTCTTTGGTGGTCTATTTAAAGAGATCATTCGTTGATCTAGTTAAAGAGACTCTATGGTAGTCAAGTCAAGTCATCACAGGATTATTCATTTGATTTTTCCCCTACACATTATAAAATGAACTGTGCAGACTGTGCAAGGAATCACGTAATTATGGATGCATACATAATTATGGAATTCAGTGCATAGAAACCACATCAAGTTTTATCATGTGTAAGAACCTATAGTGATAAGAATAACGAAACGTGAACAATGTAATAAGGGCATGGTGGATACGCCGATGGTACTTCCTATATATAAGTGTTCCTTATTACATTGCAAGCGTGACGTTATTTAAGTTACTAGAAGTTCAGGACCTTGACCAATGTTGTTTTATCTCTTTGACTCAAATTTCGAGCACACACAAGTTTCCTATAAAAGTCTTCATAGGAAACATCCTTTCCATCCGTTTTTCAAAACTCCAACTCCTTGTCGAAATCGTACGCTCTCCATATTTTACTACAACAAGGACATCACTTTGAGAATTACATGTCACTCTTGAGGTTCGGTACAATCATAAACAAACATATAGGAATGGAGTTTAAATATTCAGATCTAAACTCTTCCTTATAAACAACAGACGAGTACAAATAACAAAGTTCGCTGGAAATCCAGACGTGGCCCACAGTTTTACTCAGGGAATGGAGTATTATTTGAAAGCGGAACATTCACATCTGTTTTCACAAGTTTCCTCTAAATTAAATTTTGGAACGAAATTTCCTAAAATAGGGGAGACTGTGACATTTATGCATTTACAACCATCACACAAATACGAATCCAATGAAATCTTGTGTTTCATTCTCGGGATTTGTACAATTACAGATGACAAGTACACATATCAAATTTCGTATGATTCCAAACTCTCGAGAAGCTTTTCTGGAAGTTATACGCAAACTATTACTGTGACAACTCATATTTCCGAACCTATCTTTGTACCTTAATGTAACGTTTGTAACTATATGAATTTGGTTGAATTAATTGAATGTCATGATTATGTGTTTATGTGAATGTATGTATGATGTAAACGCACAACACTCACCTGACCGCACAAGCCATTCGGGCTACACAACCTGTATTCGGACCAATGGGCAGCCCAAGTGAGGGTTCGGCCCACTCCCCCATATCGCATAACACTAAGGAGATAGGGTAAACTTCTCATTGTTGCAAAACACTTTACACACACATAAACCCTAGCTCTTCTCTCTCTCTCACGAAACCGAAGGCAGGCACACACACTCTCTCTATCGAAGATCATAGTGTCCGGATCATCCTCCTGTTCGGTTCATACTTGTTATATTCTCTTAATCGGTTAGTACTTTAATTGTTAATTGTATGATGTTGTGATTCATATGTTCTTTAGTGATGCTTTGCGAATAAGATACGGTTGATTCATGCTATGAATAGATGATAGGGACTTGCATGTATGATGCTACTGATCGATTTAGGGATTGTCAAATATACGATGTAACTAGTAATCTAGATGTAAATCGGATATATATATATATATATATATATATATATATATATATATATATATATATATATATATAATCGGCTGTTGGGTCTTGATATTCGAAGGGGTTGTATGATGATTAGTATGACATGTTGATGTAAAAGTTGCTAGCCTAATGATCCGGATTGAATGTTTGATTATTGCTCATAACTAGGATTAGTTAGGGTTCATGAGAATTTATTTGAATATGTTCAGTTTGATCGATTGGATGTTAAAAAGAATAGTTGGAAATTGTTAATTGATCATAGATAAATTTGGAAATCATTGAATGTTGTAACTGATTGACATAATTTTCAGAAATATTAAACTAGTCGCACAAGACTCCTGGTCGCACAAGGAGTCCATTCGCACAAGACTCCCAGTCGCACAAGGAGTCCAGTTGCACAAGGCACCCACAGTCGCACAAGGCTTATTGGATCACACAAGTGATAATGTTTGTTAACTGTTGGGCCTTAAAGCCCAAACCTAGTCGCACAACCCAATCAGATCGCACAAGACTTGTGTGTCTATTTGGGCCGATACATGTTAGGACTGTTACGCTAATTGTTGGGTTGGGTGTATATGTTGGGCCGGGTGTATTACAGAATCGCACAAGATATGTTATAAGGGCCGTGTTCATGTTGATAGTATTGTTGGGTTCTTGATAATGGGCCGGGTAGTATTGGGCTCCAATGGATGACTCGCACAAGGCCACTAAGCTTGTGCGAGCCCAATCTTGAATATGTTATAACTGTTGAACGTGATGTTGCATGTTGCCATGATCCGTATGTGTTTCTTATATGCTATCTATGTGATACATGTATGCACTACTTGAAACCAAAACCTGACTTGTATGGTAACCATGTTAGGACGTGGTTGACCACTAGCTGCTAGACTAGACCTTTCTGTGTATCTGCCGAGCAAACCAAGGTGAGTTCACACTAGCCAAGGCATGGGATTCCCAGGGGTTGGGAATGGGATTGAATAACTACTCGTACAACTGTTACTATTAAACAAATTCTTACTGTCCTCGGTTGAAGGGCACGTATGTAAAACCTACGTACAGTTATACTTACTACTGTCCTCGGATTGAAGGGCACGTACGTAAAGCCTACGTACACGATCTTAAGACCATCACCTCTATCAAAGGAAGTCCCTCAATTATCGACTTAATCGCCGAGGCCTAGGGCGAGCGGGTCATTAGTTAATAGCGCTATTAGGTTTAACAAACCTCACACCGTGCCAGTCGGACGGGGGTGTACTAATGGACTATGGGCAAAGGGTCAATGCTGATAGACATTGACCTAGGGCACCTCTTACATTTTCGTAGCAGTCGATACGCGTGGTCTTGTAACACATGGGAAGCCCCCACTAATCATCGCACATATGCCTGGACTGGCCGCGATAAGGATTAATACGATACATGGTTTACAAAACGAACATACGAATTACAAAATGAATACTTTAACCAAACAACCAACTGTGAACTCGCTCAACTTTGTTGTTGATTCGTTGCTACATGCCTTGCAGGTCATTAGGTACCCATGGAGCTTGCACAGGGAGGAACGGTCGTTGTGGGACATGGCGATGTGTGCCATGCTTTAAACATTACTTTATTTCATATTTAATATTTGCTATGGGTTTTACAAATTATGCTTCCGCTAAACACTTAACTATGCTTTGGTTTTTGAACACCTTTCATATTGGTTGGTTGAATTATGTTTACTTACATGCTTGTTCAATATGATTGGTGGCTTGATCCTGGTCAATCACGCCTCCAAGCGGTGATACTCCGCGTGTGGATTTTGGGGGTGTGACAGTTACGTAAACGTAATCAGTTTAATGCGACATACACTCCGGAATAGTGACATAATGTCACACCCCGACCGCGTAAAACAACAAAACCGCAGCGGAAACGTCGGGGAGTGGAGCAACAGAATTATTGTTTCACAACCATGGATTCAAAAGTTAAGTTTTATTTAGATATTTAACATTTACATTGTCTTTGAAACAAAACAAACAAGTTAAACATAGTCTATCATCGTTATTAAGTCACTAAGGCCTCGTCCAGTCCTAAGTGAGCATGCATCCTAGTAGCAATCAACATCATTCAACACCACCTGAAACATATGTAAAAATAAAGTCAGCAAAGAAATGCCGGCGAGCACATAGGTTATGTGAGAGTGTCAGATTCATGGCTCGTTTACATGTTGAAATTAACTCGTACAACTTCGTTAATCGATGTTAGAAAACTTTGTTTTGTAAAATGTTTGTATTGTAAAGTGAATAACCAAGTCAAAACAAATTGGTTATAGTTTATAAAACCTCGAAGCCATGAATCTTAACCCAAAACATTTGTTTATGTAAACCAAATCGTAAATCGTTCACGTAATAAAACTCGTATGGTTTATATCGTATTGTAAACATCGTTGTGTGACATCGTTTAAAATCGTTCGTCCAAGTGAACTAAATAATGCCACGGAATGTAATATGATAAAAACATTTATATATAGGAAGTACCAGTGGCGTATCTACCATGCTTTTATCACATTAAACCCATCCCGTTATCTAATCACAAACCAAAAACCCATCGTTTAAATCGTTTAACTCGTTCTCGTTATAGATCATCGTTCATTTGTTTAAGTCGTTCTAGATCGTTCAAATTGTTCATAATCGTTCAATATCGTTCAATCGTTTAAAATCGTTCTCGTTTATAACATTCAAACCTTCGTAACTCGTCCATCATTCAACTCGTATTAACAAACCACCAAAGGGTAAGTTAACAATTAACAGGTTCAGTCGTTACCCACATAACCCCCACACGTAACCATGGGTGCAGTCCGATAACGGGATTTGTCAGATCCTATGGTACCATAACCTAATACTGGTCGGCTTGGCCAAAGCTAATGAATGTCAATCGTTATGTAAATACGTCCAACAAGTTCGTTCACATTATCGAAATCGTTATTGTTTAATATAAACCATAGTATTTGTTTTTGAAATCATCGTTGAAAGCATCGAAATCGTTTAACACATATGAATCACCCCAAAACAATTGAAAACAATAAAATAGGGGAACTATGTACTCACTTGAAGTGCAAAGTATCCTCGATCTAATGAACTTAACGAAGCTCAGGCAAACCAAGGGAATCAAGTAGCACCTAGTAATTGGATTGCTAAGTTAATAAATCGACACCTAAATCAGAAGATCGGGTAGAATGAGGTCTCGTAAACCAAATGAGTATTGGAACTCATATGATATGGTTTAACAAAGCCTACATTCTAAATCAGAACCTATCCTAAGTGCTTACGACCTGTTACGACCCATTAAGGTTGCTTATGCTACTTAAATGCGTCGTTCGCGCAAATGCGCGTTTGAGGCGCCTAACTAGTCCTATGACAAGTATTATATGCCCTAACATGTTTAAATATGTTTCATAACTAGTTTAAGTGGAAAAAGTTAGGTTACATATGCTTAAATACAAATTATGCATGAAAAGGGCATTTTGGTAAAGCATATAAACTACCTATCATACAACTAATTAAACTAAGTGACCATAAGGTATAACCTCGGAAGGTTATTCCCTATACAACTATGGCCACAATATATGCTTGGTCGGATCCTATTGATCGACCAAACGGGTCGGGTTCGAAAGTCTAAGGGTGGTTTAGACCGCTTGACTTACGACCCTAAACAAGCACTAGACTAAAAGTGACGAGTTAAACATGTTAAAACATGTTCAACTAAGTTAGAAAACAAGTTTGATATCAAAACAACGTGTTTTGATACCCGAAAATAGCTTCGTTGCAAAATACGCATAAACACATATTTTGACCGAAACTTTGACTCATCACTTCGACTAATCAACGTGGTAATCAGTAGGTGACTCACAAGGGACTATAACCATCGTGCTTACGCTCACTTTGCAAAGTTCAAACAAACTTTGTGTTGACCAATTTCATGGTCAAAGCAGAAAGTCAAACACTGTTTGACTTTTACGCTTGAAAAGCATAAGCAAGCATGAAATAAGCTTACAAAAGGTCCAAGCAAGGAAGATTTGAACTCAAAATTCTCAGGTATGAAGCTTCACAAGTGAGAGCTTCAACTTAGAGAAGAATTAAGATCAAATTGTGAGGAATGAAGTGAAGAACCCACTTCTATTTATAGTAAGCTTGGATTAACAAGATCATGACAAGTGTGTTTGCAAAATATCAAGGTTCAATCCTAGCCATACACTTGTGGAACATGGTTTTGTATACAATGGGAGCTCCAAAACTAGCTCATAGTATTGAGAAAGTTGCATAAAAGACCCCCAAGTTCAAGCTGGTTGCTGAAAACTGAAATTCTGTCAACATGAATGGCTTCTTTGCTGCCACGGCACCACCATGTTGCTGTGGCGCGACGCCACCAGTACCCAGGTGCAAAAACTTTCGAAAAAAGGCAAGAATGGTCCCTGCAGCATGTTTAAGCCATTTTTGATGCGTTTAAACCATGTTAACCCATTTTCAAGGCTCTACAAGGATGTTAAAGCATAGGGGACTTGAAACATGCTTGAAATTATCTCAGATGTCGGTTCGTTTGGTCGTACGGTTGTGTTATTCGGTTAATTACGACGAAACACAAACGGACGCGAAAAACGATCCAAATTACGCGACGAATGGTATTTTTGCATTCCAATCACTAAAATAAAATATTTTAATGATTACAAAAATTTTTGGAAGTCCGGATATATTCAGAACGTAAGATATGCGAGAAAATGCAAACTTATGCACTTTTTGACGCTTTTAGTCCCTGTTGATCAAATAAGTTTATTTTTTGCATACCGAACCCCTCAAAGCCTATTTCTAAGCTATGTAAAGGATATTTAGGGTACGTTTAACTTATGATCATGATCCAGAATGTTCGTTACTATACCAATCGGCATAGTTTCGTAGTTTGTCATAAATAGTCCCTGCGATCGAATAAACTTGTTTTCGACACACCAAACCCTCCAAAACTTATTTCTAAGTTATGTAAAGGTTATTTAAGGTATGTTAAGACTATGTCACTATTACGGAGCATTTGTCGCATTAAACTGATTATGTTTACGCATCATTTTGCATATAACTTTCCAGAAAACGATTTAGAGCTTGAAATCGAACTCGAATCAAATCGTAAAATCGTCAAACACAAATACACATATATTAACACCAAAACACATTGTTTTATTGATAATTGAGATTGTTTTACATTGTTCATCGTTTACAGAGCACAGTTGTCACAGTCTCCCCTACTTTAGGAAATTTCGTCCTGAAATTTTAACTAGAGGAAACTAGTGAAAACAAATGCGGATATTTCGCCTTCATTTGGTCCTCATGTTCCCAAGTAAACTCTGGGCCACGTTTGGACTCCCAGCGAACTTTGACCAATCGTATTTGCTTGTTCTTCAACTGTTTGATTTCACGGTCCACTATCTCCACAAGTTTCTCAAAAAAGTGCATCGTTTCATCAACTTGAATTTTGTCGAGTGGAATATGAAGATCTTTATCGGCTAAACACTTTCGTAGATTGGACACGTGAAATGTTGGGTGAATATTCCCAAGTTCTGTAGGTGGCTCTAGTCGATAGGCAACCTTTCCAATTCTTTTAACAATCTTAAATGATCCAACATATCGTGGTGCAAGTTTTCCTTTCTTTCCAAATCTCACCACTCCCTTCCAAGGGGATACCTTGAGTAGGACATGGTCGCCAACTTGAAATTCCAAGGGCTTGCGTCGCATATCCGCATAACTCTTTTGACGGCTTCTAGCTGTCAGAAGATTATCGCGAATTTTCTTGATTTTATTTGTCGTTTCCAGAATGAGCTCAGGTCCAGTAAGCTGAGCTTCACCGATCTCATTCCAACAGACAGGTGAACGACATTTTCGACCGTATAAAGCTTCAAACAGTGCCATATTAATGCTAGCATGATAACTATTGTTGTAAGAGAATTCGATCAATGGAAGATGAGAATCCCAATTACCACCAAAATCTATCACGCATGCTCTAAGCATAGCCTCCAAAGTTTGTATCGTTCTCTCAGTTTGTCCATCTGTTTGGGGATGATAAGCAGTGCTTAGATTTAGTTGGTTCCCACAGCAGATTGCATGGTCTTCCAAAAATGAGATGAAAAATGAGCATCATGATCAGATATGATATCTAAAGGAACACCATGTCGAGATACAATCTCATCAACATAAATCTTTGCAAGTTTATCAGCAGATAGATCCTCGTGAATCGGTATAAAATGAGCTAACTTCGTTAATCGATCAATGATAACCCAAATAGCATCGTGACCTCTAGATGTGCGCGGTAACTTAGTGATGAGATCCATTGCAATGTTCTCCTACTTCCATACCAGTATCTCTGGTTGTACAAGCAAACCAGATGGTCGTTGATGTTCAGCCTTGACTTTGAGACAAGCTAGGCATTTCGATACATAAAAAGCAATATCCTTCTTCATACCAGGCCACCAGTACTGAGTACGAAGATCCTTGTACATTTCGTCAGCACCAGGATGAATAGAATATCGAGACTTGTGAGATTCGTCCATCACTAAAGTGTGAAGATCATCTTGTTTCGGAATCCACAAACGATCCTTAAAATAGAGTAACCATCATCTTTTGTTTCGAGTTTAAGCTCAAGTTGAAGTCGTAATTCCTTACCCATCAAATCTTGGGTAACACAGGATTGTTGTGCTTGAGAGACACGAGTTTGAATATCGGATAGAGTGCGAACAAAATGAAGCTTAACTCGTTCCTTTCCACTTAGCGCATCGGCTACGACATTCTCCTTACCAGGATGGTAGCGAATTTCGCAATCGTAATCGTTTAAGAGTTCTACCCAGCGTCGTTGTCTCATGTTCAGCCCCTTCTGATTAAGAATGTGCTGGAGACTTTTGTGGTCTGTGAAAACCACACATTTTGTTCCATAAAGATAGTGTCTCCAAATTTTGAGAGCAAAAACAACAACACCCAACTCAAGATCATGAGTCGTGTAGTTCTTCTCGTGAATCTTCAGTTTTCTTGACGCAAAAGCTATAACTTTACCTCATTGCATAAGAACACAACCAAGGCCTAGATTCGAAGCGTCACAATAGACAACAAAATCATCATTTCCATCGGGCAAAGATAGAACAGGAGCATCACAGAGTTTTTGTTTCAGCATTTGAAACGCTTCTTCTTGTTTAGGTCCCCACTCAAAAGGCTTATTCTTTTGAGTCAAAGCAGTGAGAGGAACCGCAATCTTTGAGAAGTTTGAAATGAATCGTCGATAACAACCAGCAAGACCAAGAAAAGAATGAACTTCTGTAGGTGTCGTAGGTGTATTCCAATCCTTAATAGCAGCTATTTTGGAAGGATCCACATGAATACCCTGCTTGTTAACAATATGACCCAAAAATTGAACTTCTTTAAGCCAGAATTCACACTTGGAGAATTTGGCGAAAAGTTGTTCCTTCTTCAGGAGTTCCAGTGTCAAATGAAGGTGTTGTTCGTGATCGGCTTGAGACTTCGAATAAATGAGAATGTCATCAATGAGCAAAATGATGAACTTGTCAAAATAAGGTTTACAAATCCTATTCATTAAATCCATGAAAATAGTTGGGGCATTCGTCAAACCAAAAGGAATGACGGTGAAATCATAGTGACCATATCTCATACGGAAAGAAGTTTTGGGAATATCTTCTTCGAGTACACGAAGCTGATGATACCCAGAACACAGATCGATCTTGGAAAAACATGAAGCACCTTGCAGCTGGTCAAAGAGATCATCGATTCATGGTAGGGGATATCGATTCTTGATGGTAAGCTTATTAAGCTCATGATAATAAATACACATACGAAAAGATCCATCTTTCGTTTTCACAAACAGGACTGGAGCGCCCCAAGGTGAATAACTCGAATGGATGAATCCTTTATCAGATAACTCTTGAAGCTGTTTCGATAATTCTTGCATCTCAGACGGTGCAAAACGATAAGGTGCTTTCGCAATCGGGTTGGCATTGGGTACAAGATCAATACGAAACTCGACTTGATGAACTGGAGGCAGACCAGGCAGTTCATCAGGAAACACCTTTGGATAATCTCGAACAATCGGAATATCTTGAATACACTTGCTCTAGCCTTTCTCCTCGGTGACATGTGTGTCACACCCCGACCGCGTTAAAACAACAAAACCGCGGCGGAAACGTCGGGGAGTGTCGGGGCAGAATTATCGTTTCATAACCATGGATACAAAAAGTGTTTCGTTTTATTGAAAATATTAAACATTAACATTGTCTTAACACAAAACAAACAAGTTACATATCGACTAATATTGTTATTATGTCACTAAGGCCTCGTCCAGGTCCTATGTGACTCATGCATCCTAGTAATCATCATCAAGCATCAACACCTGAAACATATGTAAAAACAAAGTCAGCAAAAAAATGCTGGTGAGTACATAGGTTTTATAGGAGTGTCGGATTCATGGCTAGTTTAGATGTTGCAACACTTTATTAAAAACCTTGTTTTGAAAAGAGTATAATATTGCAACTTAATTAACCCACTCAAATCAAGCGGGCGATAATTTATAAAACCTCGTAGCCATGATTCTTAACCCAAAAACATTTGTTTTAGTAAAGCAATTTGTAAAACATCTCGTATTAAATCGTTAATAAAACTCGTTAATAAATCTCGTTAATAGAACTCGTATGGCTTATATCATTTCAAAAACCTCGTTTGTGTGACATCGTTTCAAAATCGTTTATCCTAAGTGAACTAAATAACGCCACGGAATGTAATATGTTGAAAACACTTGTATATAAGAAGTACCAGCGGCGTATCTACCATGTTTTCACCACGTTACACCCGTCCCGTTATCTAAACACTAGCCAAAAACCAATTCGTTTACCCAAATCATTTAACATCGTTTCCAAATCATTTCCAAATCGTTAATTCATTTAAATCGTTTAAATCATCCTCGTTTTAAGTGTGAAAACTATTTGTGGTCGCCTTGCTAATAACATTCAAACCTTCGTGACTCGACTACCTCGCTTCTCACATTAATAAACCACCAAAGGGTACATTAACATTCAGATTCAGTCATTACCCACCTAACCCACACATAACCATGGGTACAGTATGATAATGGGATTTGTCAGATCCTATGGTACCATAACCTAATACTGGTCGGCTTGATCAATGCTAATGAATGACATTCGTTATGTAATTACAACCAACTAGTTTATTCACTTTATTGAAATCGTTATTAGTTTAGTATAAACCATCTTAATCGTTTTTTGAAATCATCGTTATAATATCGAAAATCGTTTTGAAAACCATCGTTAAAACCTTGAAAACATTTAGCACATATTAATCACCCCAAAACAATTGAAAACAGTAAAATAGGGGAACTATGTACTCACTTGGAGTGCAAAGTATCCTCAATCAATAGAACTTCAACAAACTCGAGCAAACTAGAGAAATCAAACAGCACCTAGTAATCGAATCACTAGTCAACAATAGACACCTAAATCGGAAGATCAGATAGAATGAGGTCTTGTAAACCAAATGAGTGTTGGAACTCATGTGATATGGTTTAACAAAGCCTACATCCTAAATCGGAACCTAACCTAAGTGCTTTCGACCCGTTACGACCCATTAAGGTAGCTTACGCTACTTTAACGCGTCGTGCGTGCAAAAGCGCATTCGAGACGTCTAACTAGTCCTATGACAAGTGTTATATGCCTAAACAAGTTTAAATATGTTGCATAATCAGTTACGTGACAAAAGTTTATGTTCCATATGCTTAATTACCAATTATGCATGAAAAGGGCATTTTGGTCATTTACCTAAGGCATATAGACTACTTATCATACAACTACATTAAACTAGGTGACCATAAGGTATAACCTCGGAAGGTTATTCCCTATGCAACTATGGTCACTAAACATGTTTGGTCGGATCCTAATGATCGACCAAACGGGTCGTGTTAGAAAGTCTAAGCGGGTGTTTAGTCAGCTTGACTTACGACTCTACACAAGCACCAAACTAAAAGTGACGAGCTAAACATGCTAGAACATGTTTAGTTAAGTTAGAAAACAGGTTTTGGTAACAAAACAAACGGTTTTGATACCCTAGAGTAGTTTGGTTACAAAATACGCATAAACACGCATTTTGGCCGAAACTACGACTCGTCAGTACGCCTAGTCAACGTGGTAATCACTAGGTATAGTCACAAGGGACTATAACCATCGCGATTACGCTCACGTTGCAAAGTTCAACGGAACTTTGTGTTGACCATTGACTGGTCAAAGCTGAAAGTCAAACTTGTTTGACTTTCATGCTTGAAATATAAGAACAAGCAAGAAGAGGACTTACAAAGGGTCCAAGAAGGATGTTTGATCTAAAATAGCTCAGGTATGAAGTGCAAACACCCCAACTTAGAGCTGAATTCAGATCAAGTGTGAGAATGAAGTGAAGTGGGGGTTGCTATTTATAGTAAGTTAGGATCAATAGGATGATTCCAAGTGGTTTGAGGGAGTGATCTTGGCCATACATTTGGGTTAATGGTATTAGAATACAATGGGGGCCGAAAACCAGCTCCAGGTATTGCAAATATTACATTAAAACCCCTTAATTTAGCCCAGATTGTTGTTTCTGAACACTCTGTCTGACAAGGCCATGTGGCCCGCGCAGCATATACACCAAACCTTACGCGGCCCATGTAAGGAAGTTTGGCAGAATGTCAAAACAGGTCCCTGCACATCAGAAACTTGTA
This sequence comes from Helianthus tuberosus, assembly GCA_030545235.1. Taxonomy (NCBI): domain Eukaryota; kingdom Viridiplantae; phylum Streptophyta; class Magnoliopsida; order Asterales; family Asteraceae; genus Helianthus; species Helianthus tuberosus. The sequence continues at coordinate 42,712 of JARYGA010003762.1, read as the reverse complement.
TTTCGGCTCATTTTTTTACACGTTTAAGCCCCGTTAGCCTCATTTCAAGGCTCTAAAATGAAGTTAAAGTATAGGGAACTCAAAACATGCTCAAAAATATCTCAGATGTCGGCTCGTTTGGTCGTACGGTTGCGTTGTTCGGTTAATTACGACGGAAGTCGTAACGAACGCAAAAACGATCCAAATTAAGCGACGAATGAAATTTTATCATGCCAATCACTAAAATAAAATATTTTAATGATTACATAAATTTTTGGATGTCCGGATATATTCAGAACGTAAGATATGCGCGAAAATGTAAACTTGTGTACTTTTTGACGCTTTTAGTCCTTATTGATCAATAAAGTTTATTTTAGCATACCGAACCCCTCAAAGCCTATTTATAAGCCATGTAAAGGATATTTAGGGTATGTTTAACTTAGGATCAAGTTCCGGAGTGTTCGTTATTATACAAATCGGTATAGTTTTGCAGTTTGACACAAATAGTCCCTGCGATCGAACAAAGTTGATTTCAACTCACCAAACCATTCAAAACTTATTTCTAAGTTATGTGGAGGTTATTTAAGGTATCTTAAGCCTATGTCACTATTCCGGAGTGTTTGTCGCATTATACCGACTGCGTTTACGCACCAGTTTGCGTATAACTTTCAGAAAGCGATTTAAAGCTTGAAATTGGAGTCGAATCTAATTAAAAATTCATCAAACACAAAAACACACATAATAACATCAAAACACATATAGTAACACCAAATCACATTGTTTTATTAATAATCATCATTGTTTTACATCGTACATCGATTACAGAGTACAGTTGTCAAAGTCTCCCCTACTTCAGGAAATTTCGTCCCGAAATTTTATTTAGAGGAAGCTTGTGAAAACAAATGCAGATATTTTGCCTTCATTTGGTACTCACGTTCCCAAGTAAACTCTGGGCCACGTTTGGACTCCCAACGAACTTTAACCAAATGAATCCGTTTGTTCTACAACTGTTTGAAAGTACAGTCCACTATCTCCACGGGTTTCTCGACAAAGTGCATCGTTTCATCGATTAGGATCTCGTCGAGAGGAATGTGAAGATCAGCGTCAACTAAACATTTTCGCAAATTGGACATGTGAAAAGTCGGGTGAATATTTCCAAGCTCTGGAGGTAACTCTAGTCGATAGGCAACCTTCCCAATTCTTTCCACAATCTTAAATGGTCCCACATATCGAGGTGCAAGTTTTCCTTTCCTTCCAAATCTCACCACTCCCTTCCAAGGTGACACCTTGAGTAGGACACGGTCTCCGACTTGAAATTCTAAGGGCTTGCGTCGTAAATCCGCATAACTCTTTTGACGGCATCTAGCTGTCACAAGATTATCGTGAATTTTCTTGATTTTGTCTGTTGTTTCCTGAACGAGCTCAGGTCCAGTAAGCTGAGCTTCACCGGTCTCGTTCCAACAGACAGGTGAACGACATTTTCGACCGTAGAGAGATTCGAATGGTGCCATTTTAATGCTAGCATGATAACTATTGTTGTAAGAGAACTCGATCAATGGCAGATGAGAATCCCAATTACCACCAAAGTCTATCACGCATGCTCTAAGCATATCCTCCAAAGTTTGAATCGTCCTTTCAGATTGACCATCTGTTTGGGGATGATAAGCAGTGCTTAGATTCAGTTGGGTTCCCAAAGCAGATTGCATGGTCTTCCAGAAATGAGAAGAAAATCGAGCATCACGATCAGAAATGATATCCAAAGGAACACCATGTCGAGATACTATCTCATCAACATAAATCTTTGCAAGTTTATCAGCAGATAGATCCTCGCGAATCGGAATAAAATGAGTTGATTTCGTTAATAGATCGATAACAACCCAAATAGCATCATGACCTTTACACGTACGCGGTAACTTAGTGATGAGATCCATCGCAATGTTCTCCCACTTCCAAACCGGTATCTCTGGTTGTACAAGCAAACCAGAAGGTCGTTGATGTTCAGCCTTGACTTTGAGACAAGTTAGGTATTTTGATACATACAAGGCAACATCCTTCTTCATACCAGGCCACCAGTACTGAGTACGAAGATCCTTGTACATTTTATCAGCACCAGGATGGATAGAATATCTAGACTTGTGAGATTCGTCCATCACTAGGGTGCGAAGATCGTCTTGTTTTGGAATCCACAAACGATCCTTGAAGTAGAGTAAACCATCGTCTTTCCTTTCGAGCTTAAGCTCAAGTTGAAGCGGTAGCTCATCTTTCAATAAACCTTTGATCACACTGGATCGTTGAGCTTGAAGGACACGAGATCGGATGTCGGATAGAGCTTGGACAGAGTGAAGCTTGACTCGCTCTTTTCGACTAAGCGCATCGGCTACGACATTCGCCTTACCAGGATGGTAGCGAATCTTGCAATCGTAATCGTTTAAGAGTTCAACCCAACGTCGTTGCCTCATGTTTAGCTCCTTCTGATTAAGAATATGCTGGAGACTTTTGTGGTCTGTGAAAACCACACACTTCGTTCCATAGAGGTAGTGTCTCCAGATTTTAAGCACGAAAACCACAGCTCCTAACTCAAGATCATGAGTCATATAGTTCTTCTCATGAACTTTCAATTCTCTAGATGCATATGCTATAACCTTACCTCGTTGCATGAGGACGCAACCAAGGCCTAAGTTGGATGCATCGCAATAGACAACGAAATCGTCGCTTCCCTCGGGAAGAGATAGAACAGGAGCATTACATAACTTTTGCTTCAGCGTTTGGAACGCTTCTTCTTGCTTGGGTCCCCACTCAAAAGGCTTTCTGAGTCAAAGCAGTGAGTGGAACCACAATCTTCGAGAAATTAGAAATGAATCGACGATAATAACCAGCAAGACCAAGAAAAGATCGAATCTCTGTAGGTGTCGTCGGCGTACTCCAATCCTTAATAGCAACAATCCTGGATGGATCCACATGAATACCCTGCTCGTTGACTATGTGACCCAGAAACTGAAATTCTTTAAGCCAGAATTCACACTTGGAGAATTTAGCAAAAAGTTGTTCCTTCTTAAGGAGTTCCAACATTAAGCGAAGGTGTTGCTCGTGATTGGCTTGAGTCTTCGAATAAATGAGAATATCGTCGATGAACACAATAATGAACTTGTCTAAATAAGGTTTACAGACCCTATTCATTAAGTCCATAAAGATAGCTGGGGCATTCGTCAAACCAAAAGGCATGACAGTGAACTAGTAATGCCCATATCTCGTGCGGAAAGCAGTTTTGGGAATATCTTCTTCGAGAACACGAAGTTGATGATACCTAGAATGCAGATCGATCTTAGAAAAACACGAAGCACCTTGCAGTTGGTCAAAGAGATCATCAATTCGAGGTAGGGGATATCGATTCTTGATGGTAAGATTATTAAGCTCACGATAATCGATACACATTCGAAAAGACCCATCTTTCTTTTTCACGAAGAGGACAGGAGCTCCACAAGGTGAATAACTCGGACGGATGAATCCTTTATCAGATAACTCTTGAAGCTGTTTCGATAACTCTTGCATCTCTGACAGTGCAAGACGATAAGGTGCTTTCGCGATCGGGTTGGCATTGGGTACAAGGTCAATATGAAATTCGACTTGACGAACTGGAGGCAAACCAGGCAGTTCATCAGGAAACACCTCTGGATAATCCCGAACAATCGGAATATCATGAATACTCTTGCTCTTGACTTTCTCCTCAGTGACATGTGCCAGAAAAGCAACATATCCTTTTCGCAAATAACTTTGGGCCTTTGTACACGACATAAGCTTCAATCCATCTGAAGGTTTCTCGCCACAAACTTCTAGAATTTCGCCAGAAGACAAAGGGATACGAACAATCTTATCGAAGCAAACCACCTCAGCGTGGTGTTTGGTTAACCAATCCATTCCAATGATAACGTCGAAGCTCCCAAGTTGCATTGGCGTGAGGTCAATAGGAAAAAGATGGTTATCAAGGTTTAACTGACAACCACGAATAACAGAATCGAGAACGAGCGGTTTACCAGTAGCAACTTCGACAGATAAGGGTTTCCTCAATTTAGTTCTAGGTATCGCAAGCAAAGGTTCAAAAGACAACAAAACAAAACTTCTATTGGCACCAGAATCAAAGAGAATAGATGCAGGTCGATTATTAACAAGAAACGTACCATTCACCACCTCGTTGTCAGCCCTCGCTTCATTTGCATTCAAATTGTGTGCTCGCCCTTGAGCAGGATTCACGCTGGCGTTGACGTTCGCATTCGGGTTTGCATTAGCATTCGCGTTTGCATTCACCAGCCTCGGACAGTTGTTGCGGAAATGACCAAACTCTCCACAATTGAAACATGAACCTGGTGGGAATCTAGCAGCATTCCCTTGTACCGGAGCTTGAACCTGGGCAACCTGATTTGTCCTAAACGACAAACATTGGCCAGATGCCCAAGTTTACCACACGTCGTGCACTGCTTACAAGCTTGCTGTGCAACATGATGACCGTTGCAGCGAGCACAATGAGGTGCGGTTCCAGCATACGCCTTCTTCGCAGGAGGTTGAGCCGGTGGGTTCTGATTAGCCTATGCCGTAACAGCAAAATTCTGGGCACCCTTTCGCTTCCTCGATTTCTTCGACGACTCACCTTCTTTACCCTTACCCTTTTTCTTGTCCTTCCCAGAATCAGTCGCCTTCTTTTTATCACCCTTGCGGGTGAGTTTACCCTTCCTGACTTGAGTCTCAGTCAGGGTAGCAGACAACTCGATTGCTTGACGAAGGGTAGTAGGATTGACACCGGTCACAATATCCAGCATAGAATCGGGTAGACCATCGATATATCTCTCGATTGCTTTCTCTGGTGGGGTAACCATAGTGGGACACAATAGACTGAGTTCCTCAAAACGATCCGTGTACGCACGGTGTTCAGCCCCATCTTGCTTTAAATCGTCGAACTCTCGTTACAAAGCTCGAATTTCGTGACGGGGACAAAACTCCTTCATCATGAGAGCCCAAAGCTCTTCCCATGTTTGTGCCAACGCCACTTCGGCACCCCTATCGCGCATAATACCATTCCACTAGGTAAGCGCTCGCTTCTCAAACACGCTTGATGCAAATTCAACCTTACGCGCATTCGGACACTGCACTTGTCTGAATGTGCTCTCGATACTCTCGAACCACTGCAGGAGCGCAGTTGCTCCTTGCGACCCAGAAAACTTTAGAGGCTTAGCAGAATTGAAATTCTTGAAATTACACGGTGCATTATTGTTGTTATTATTGTTGTTGTTGTATATCTCATGGACTTGGGTCACAACACCGGGAAGCACAGCAGCCACTTGCTGAGAGACCAGGGCTGCGATTTCTTCAATAGTAAAAGATTGTGCTTCACATCGAGGAGGCATGGTCTAACAAGGAGATATGAGAAACGAGTGAGGTTGATAATTAGCAAAAGCAAAATTGGTATCGACAAAACACAAGGAAGGCGATCATTTGTTCGTTACCTCGAACAAACAAACGACACGCAGTGACTAATCAGAGTAAATGGGTCAATATAATGTATCGCCGAAGACATGCTCGCCTATAAGTGAACACTCACCCCAAGATTTCCCAGGTAAGAGTGACTGGTCTGATTATGTGGATTTGTACGAACACTCTAGCCTTAGACAGAAAACTCAGGGTGCAGGCATTCACTCTTCCAGTTTGCAAGTGTTCACATTATTTAGACCCAAACTTTGACGAGATTTTGAAAACTTAAAGGGTTCAAAACCTTATAACAAAGGGTTCAAAACCTAGTAATCAATGATCCTAGAACAGATGATTAGTTTTCAAAGCGGATTCGAAAATTGTGTTCTCATTGTGGTTATCACCTAAGGGTAGGTGACAGTTTTGTTTTAAAAATCTAAACTCAAAGAAATTTGCGTTGGGGTCCTAAAAGTCATAGTCTAGGTCAAAGCATTACTAATAACCTAATTCCCTATAACCATTGGCTCTGATACCAACTCTTCTGTCACACCCTGGCCGCGTTAAAACAACAAAACCGCGGCGGAAACGTCGGGGAGTGTCGTTGCAGAATTATCATTTCATAACCATGGATACATAAAGTGTTTCGTTTTATTGAAAATATTAAACATTAACATTGTCTTAACACAAAACAAACAAGTTACATATCGACTAATATTGTTATTATGTCACTAAGGCCTCGTCCAGATCCTATGTGACTCATGCATCCTAGTAATCATCATCAAGCATCAACACCTGAAACATATGTAAAAACAAAGTCAGCAAAAAAATGCTGGCGAGTACATAGGTTTTATAGGAGTGTCGGATTCATGGCTAGTTTAGATGTTGCAATAATTTATTAAAAACCTTGTTTTGAAAAGAGTATAATATTGCAACTTAATTAACCCACTCAAATCAAGCGGGCTATAATTTATAAAACCTCGTAGCCATGATTCTTAACCCAAAAACATTTGTTTTAGTAAAGCAATTTGTAAAACATCTCGTATTAAATCGTTAATAAAACTCGTTAATATATCTCGTTAATATATCTCGTTAATAAATCTCGTTAATAGAACTCGTATGGTTTATATCATTTCGAAAACCTCGTTTGTGTGACATCGTTTCAAAATCGTTTATCCCAAGTGAACTAAATAACGCCACGGTATGTAATATGTTGAAAACACTTATATATAAGAAGTACCAGCGGCGTATCTACCATGTTTTCACCACATTACACCCGTCCCGTTATCTAAACACTAGCCAAAAACCAATCGTTTACCCAAATCATTTAACATCATTTCCAAATCGTTAATTCGTTTAAATCATCCTCGTTTTAAGTGTGAAAACTATTTGTGGTTGCCTCGCTAATAATATTCAAACCTTCGTGACTCGACTACCTCGCTTCTCGCATTAATAAACCACCAAAGGGTAAATTAACATTCAGATTCAGTCATTACCCACCTAACCCACACATAACCATGGGTACAGTATGATAATGGGATTTGTCAGATCCTATGGTACCATAACCTAATACTGGTCGGCTTGATCAATGCTAATGAATGCCATTCGTTATGTAATTACAACCAACTAGTTTATTCACTTTATTGAAATCGTTATTAGTTTAATATAAACCATCTTAATCGTTTTTTGAAATCATCGTTATAATATCGAAAATCGTTTTAAAAACCATCGTTAAAACCTTGAAAACATTTAGCACATATGAATCACCCCAAAACAATTGAAAACAGTAAAATAGGGGAACTATGTACTCACTTGGAGTGCAAAGTATCCTCAATCAATAGAACTTTAACAAACTCGAGCAAACCAGAGAAATCAAACAGCACCTAGTAATCGAATCACTAGTCAACAATAGACACCTAAATCGGAAGATCGGATAGAATGAGGTCTTGTAAACCAAATGAGTGTTGGAACTCATGTGATATGGTTTAACAAAGCCTACATCCTAAATCGGAACCTAACCTAAGTGCTTTCGACCCGTTACGACCCATTAAGGTAGCTTACGCTACTTTAACGCGTCGTGCGCGCAAAAGCGCATTCGAGATGTCTAACTAGTCCTATGAAAAATCTTATATGCCTAAACATGTTTAAATATGTTGCATAATCAGTTACGTGACAAAAGTTTATGTTATATATGCTTAATTACCAATTATGCATGAAAAGGGCATTTTGGTCATTTACCTAAGGCATATAGACTACTTATCATACAACTACATTAAACTAGGTGACCATAAGGTATAACCTTGGAAGGTTATTCCCTATGCAACTATGGTCACTAAACATGTTTGGTCGGATCCTAATGATCGACCAAACGGGTCGTGTTCGAAAGTCTAAGCGGGTGTTTAGTCCGCTTGACTTATGACTCTACACAAGCACCAAACTAAAAGTGACGAGCTAAACATGCTAGAACATGTTTAGTTAAGTTAGAAAACAGGTTTTGGTATCAAAACTAACGGTTTTGATACCCTAGAGTAGTTTAGTTACAAAATACGCATAAACACGCATTTTGGCCGAAACTACGACTCATCACTACGCCTAGTCAACGTGGTAATCAGTAGGTATAGTCACAAGGGACTATAACCATCGTGATTACGCTCACGTTGCAAAGTTCAACGGAACTTTGTGTTGGCCATTGACTGGTCAAAGCTGAAAGTCAAACTTGTTTGACTTTCATGCTTGAAATATAAGAACAAGCAAGAAGAGGACTTACAAAGGGTCCAAGAAGGATGTTTGATCTAAAATAGCTCAGGTATGAAGTGCAAACACCCCAACTTAGAGCTGAATTCAGATCAAGTGTGAGAATGAAGTGAAGTGGGGGTTGATATTTATAGTAAGTTAGGATCAATAGGATGATTCCAAGTGGTTTGAGGGAGTGATCTTGGCCATACATTTGGGTTAATGGTATTAGAATACAATGGGGGCCGAAAACCAGCTCCAGGTATTGCAAATAATACATTAAAACCCCATAATTTAGCCCAGATTGTTGTTTCTGAACATTCTGTCTGACAAGGCCACGTGGCCCACGTAGCATATACACCAAACCTTACGCGGCCCGTGTAAGGAAGTTTGGCAGAATGTCAAAACAGGTCCCTGCACATCAGAAACTTGTATTTCGGCTCATTTTTTACACGTTTAAGCCCCGTTAACCTCATTTCAAGGCTCTAAAATGAAGTTAAAGTATAGGGAACTCAAAACATGCTCAAAAATATCTCGGATGTCGGCTCGTTTGGTCGTACAGTTGCGTTGTTCGGTTAATTACGACGGAAGTTGTAACGAACGCAAAAACGATCCAAATTAAGCGACGAATGAAATTTTATCATGCCAATCACTAAAATAAAATATTTTAATGATTACATAAATTTTTGGATGTCCGGATATATTCAGAACGTAAGATATGCGCGAAAATGCAAACTTGTGCACTTTTTGACGTTTTTAGTCCTTATTGATCAATAAAGTTTATTTTAGCATACCGAACCCCTCAAAGCCTATTTCTAAGCCATGTAAAGGATATTTAGGGTATGTTTAACTTATGATCAAGTTCCGGAGTGTTCGTTATTATACAAATCGGTATAGTTTTGCAGTTTGACACAAATAGTCCCTGCGATCGAACAAAGTTGATTTCAACACACCAAACCATTCAAAACTTATTTCTAAGTTATGTGGAGATTATTTAAGGTATGTTAAGCCTATGTCAATATTCCGGAGTGTTTGTCGCATTATACTGACTGCGTTTACGCACCAGTTTGCGTATAACCTTCCAGAAAGCGATTTAAAGCTTGAAATTGGAGTCGAATCTAATTGAAAATTCACCAAACACAAATACACACATAATAACATCAAAACACATATAGTAACACCAAATCACATTGTTTTATTAATAATCATCATTGTTTTACATCGTACATCGATTACAGAGTACAGTTGTCACAATGTGCCAGGAAGGCCACATATCCTTTTCGTAAGTAACTTTGGGCTTTCGTACATGACATGAGTTTCAATCCACGAGATGGTTTCATGCCACAAACCTATAGAACTTCACCAGACGAAAGAGGAATACGAACAATCTTATCAAAACAAACCACCTCAGCATGAAACTTAGTTAACCAATCCATCCCTACAATGATATCGAAGCTTCCAAGTCGCTCGGTATGAGTTCAATAGGAAAAAGATGGTTATCGAGGTTCAATTGACAATCGCGAATCACAGAATCGAGTATAAGAGGTTTACCTGTAGCAAGTTCGACAGATAAGGGTTTCCTCAGTTTAGTTCTAGGTATCGCAAGCAAAGGCTCAAAAGATAAGGAAACAAAACTTCTATCGGCACCAGAATCAAAAAGAACAGATGCAGGTCGATGGTTAACAAGGAACGTACCATTAACAATCTCGTTGTCAGCACGCGCCTCGTTTGCATTCAAATTGTATGCTCGTCCACGAGCGGGATTCACATTGGCATTAACATTCAGATTTGCGAGCCTCGGACAATTGTTGCGGATGTCACACCCCGACCACGTAAAACAACAAAACGTGGTGGAAAGGTCGGGGAGTGTTGTAACAGAATCATTGTTTCATAGCACATGGAAATTGAAATATTGTTTTATTGATTAAAAGAGTTACAATGTCTTGACAATCAAAGAAATATAACATAAATAACTAGTCTTGCATCTTTTATTGTCACTAAGGCCCAAGTCCGCCTAAGTGTATCTTGATAAATCCTATGCATCATATCCTGAAACACATGTGAAAATAGGTACGTCAGCATAAAAATGCCTGTGAGATACATATGTTTTGTGAAAATAGATTTCATGACTTATGTTTAAGAAAATGTTTAGTCATGAACCTTGTAATTTGCTTTGTTTTGTAAATCATTTGAAAAGCAATAAGATCAGATGATATGTATAAATAAGAGAATAATGTATGGTTAAATGAATAACCAAGTAAAATGAGTTTGTATAAGATAAGTTGTTTTGTAAAACAATGTCTTGTGAAAAGTATGTTATTTGTATAAAATGTTTATGTCTTAAATTGAAATGATTCAAATAATGCTATGATATGTAATACCATACAAACACTTATATATAGGAAGTACCAGCGGCGTATCCACCATGCTTGTATCATATTACACACGCCTCGTTACTTAAATCACTTACTCAAACCAAACCATCACAGTAGAATGTTTATGTATAATCAAATGTCAAAATGTTTGTGTGAAAACCATGTCAAATGTCTATGTCTAATGTAAATCATGAAATGTGTATCCAAAATATCATGTATGGTGAGTGAAATATATCAACTCATCCATATGTAAAAATGCACAAAAACAAGGTATTGAAGTAAAACATGGTTTAAATCAAAGTTATGTTTTGTGGAACAAATGCATGCTATACTGATATAAACATCTATGCGGTATTGTAAAAATTCATACATCCAAGCCTTGAGACAGTCGGATAACCCTAAGTCAAGGTTACCAAAAGAAATGTTTTCGGATTCGGTCATTCCTTCCAATCCAAACAAACCCGGGATTTCAAGAATGGGAGTTGTCAAGTCCTATGGTACCACTACCTACTACCGAGCGGCATGATCGGTGTTAATGAATGTACATTGTCCCATTTAAACAAACCAAATGTCATACCAAAATGTAAGCATGTGATGAATAACAAATGTATTAAGTATGCACAGAATGGACATACATAGCATAGAATGTAATATAAAACAATGTACTAAGTATGCGTACAATGGGCATACATAGCATGAAATGTAATGTAAAACGATGTACTAAGTATGCACACAATGGGCATACATAGCATGAAATGTAATGTAAAACAATGTACTAAGTATGCACACAATGGGCTTACATAGCATGAAATGTAATGTAAAACGATGTACTAAGTATGCACACAATGGGCATACATAGCATGAAATGTAATGTAAAACGATGTACTAAGTATGCACACAATGGGCATACATAGCAAAACACAATGAAATCATGTACTATAAATGTACTAATGAACATAGCAAGTATATGATGTGAAAGCAGGAAAGCATGAAAATAACAAGTAGGCACATGTGTTTCACCCCAAAATATTTGGAAAACAGTAAAAGAGGGGTCTATGTACTCACTTGAGATTGCTTAGTAGTCCTTGAGTAACAACCAAACAATGCTAGAGATCACGGATATCACGTTATTAATTGTTCAAAGTTTAACATGGCACACAGCTGTCCATGTCCCACAACGACCCTCTTCCATGCAAGCTCCAGCTAAGTACCTAAAGACCTGCAAAGCATGTAATAACGAGTCAACAACAAGTTGAGTGAGTTCACAATAGGGTGTTCGTTTTAAGTTGTTTCAAAAACATTTTCCATTATCTGGCATCCTGCCGTGGGGGTTACCCCATAGTTAGAAAAAAAATGTGACTTGTTTATTCCCGGTTACTCTGGCACTCCGGCCGTGGGGGCTACCCCATGTTAGTTATCTGGCATTTCGGCCGTGGGGGCTACCCCATGTATACACTAGACTCGTTACCATATCGACTGCTGACTGTAGTCATGTTTATGTGCCCTGAAACTGTCAATGTCTATCATCATTGACGTGCCCCAGATCCATTAGTTCACGCCCGTCCTCTGCGGCACGGTGTGAGGTTTGTCAGACCTAAATAGCGCTATCTAACTAATGACCCGCTTGCCATTGGCCCGGCGATTAAGTCGATATAAAAAAGGAGGGACTTCGTGATAGAGTGTTGGTCTAGTACGAGTTATCTGTCCATGAGGACGAGGAATTATATTCCTGAACCGATGCTGTCCTACCCAAGAAGGACGAGGAACCCATGTTCCTTAACCCCAATTCCCGACCCTTGGGAATCCCATGCTTTGTAGAGGGTGTGAACTCACCTTGGTTTGCTCGGCAGATGCACAGAAAGGTCAATCAAGTTGTAAGTGGTCAACTATGTCCTAACATAGATACCATTCAAGTCAGGTTCATATCCAAGTAGTGCACGTATGTTCTACACGTATACTAGCAAGTTGTATACAGGTATTATTCATGGCATACACGTATAAACATGGCGGTTTACAATAATACCTATGAGTTGAACAGTAGCATGTATACAAGTAATCAAAGCCCAAGAGTCCGGCCCAATCACCTAAGCCCGTAACAATGTGCAAGTCCAAATCAGAAAGAGTGTAATCGTGGTCTCGAGTCGAGACTGTGCGGTCTCTAGTCGAGACTGTGCGGTCTTGAGTTGTAGCCTACAAGCTCTCGAGTCGCAACTGAGGAGGTCTCGGGTCATGCATGTATTGGTCTCGAGTCGCAACCGGACTCGCAACCCTGGTCTCGAATTATGATGTGTGTGTGCTGATAAAGTATGGTCTCGAGTCGGGACTAGGAGTTCTCGACTCGCAACCCGTGTTGAAACCGTGATCTTGAGTTGTCATTGGGTGATCTCGAGTCGAGACCGAAGGTCTCGGCTGGAACATCTGCTGATTTCCGACATTGTACTAAACCAATAGAATTTCATGATCATGATATGGTGTACTAGCCAATAACAATGCACTAACATGTTTCCTTGTCTAACACTAACCGAAAATGGATCAAACAGCTAGTTTTCAAATATTCAAGACACATTCATATCATGCTCATGTTGTTCTTCATATATTCAAGTCATTCATCATGATCATTCAAACTTGTTCATCATATTTTAGGGCTTTTAGCATTAATCACAATCATAACATGAGTAACAATCAAAACACTTGAACATACTCATCTAATGGTTCCAAATCATCACATAACACCTCAAACTCGACTCTACTCTAATCCGATTTCCACATACATGTAGCCGGTTTAACAAGCATTCGGTTCTTAGCACAAGAGTGTACAATCCGGTTAACATGACATTATCTAATACACATATGCAAGCCGATTTCATGAACATCAACAATTAATGGTTTAAATCATATTTAGACACAAGATATCATTAACTCATCATGCAATATATCCGAAATCAAGACATGTTAGCCGAATAACATCATCATACACATCCGATTCACAAGAACATCATCATTCGTACAACTATTCTAGTTAAACCATGTCATCCATAACATCTAACAACAAACATCATAAAACACTAACCGGTTGATGAGGTGTGTGAAGAAAGGTAAGTTTGTTGTCCGAAGGCTTCCGAGTGAAGAGCACAAGTGAATCCGAGAGCTCCTTGTGGTCGCCGGTTGAATCCGAGAAGAAGGAGAGGTGAGATGATGTTTGATCTTTAGGGTTTTAGGTTTTCTAGAGAGAGAGTGTGGAAGAGAGTGTGTGTAGTCCAAAGAATGGCAAAGTTGGCTCACTACAAAGGTTATATACTAGCTTTAAGTTGATGCACCCTAATGGGTTTCGGCTGGATTAAATGGCCCAACCGGCCCAAATAGTTACGCTGTTCACTCGAGACCGCATGGTCTCGAGTCGGGTCCTTGTGTCTCGGGTCGCATAGATACAAGCATACATATAACATAGCACACAATCACATAGGATGTTCACTTATATCATTAAACCAACAAGTTAACTAGTCACACAACGTTCAAGCATGTTACATCAAGATACAACGAAAGGTTCTAAATTTCGAGTTGTCACATCATCCCCAAGTTGAAAGAAATTTCGTCCCGAAATTTGGTAAGCACTCACTGAGGAAGCTAGTTAAGTTGTATGGTGTTCCCGGTTTTCCTGGGGTGTCACAAAACGGCACCTAATATAGGTAACTAGGTTAATATACCGAACCTAAATCGGAGGATTTGATAGAATGAGGGTTCGTAAACCAAATGAGTATGGGAACTCATGTAATATGGTTTAAAAAAGCCCACATACTAAAATGAAACCTAACCTAAGTGCTTACGACCCATTACGACCCGTTTAGGTAGCTTATGCTACTTTAACGCGTCGTTCGCGTAAAACTTGTTCGGAATGCCTAACTAGCCCTATGATAAGTAAAATATGCCTTAACATGTCTAATATTGTTGCCAAATCAGTTTAGATGTTAAAAGTTATGTTACATATGCTTAAAATGAATTTTGGCGTAAAAAGGGCATTTTGGTAATTTACCTAAGGCATATAAACTACCTATCATACAACTACTTAAACGAAGCGACCATAAGGTATAACCTCGGAAGGTTATTCCCTATATACTATGGTCACCTAATGTGTTTGGTCAGATCCTAATGATCGACCAAACGGGTCGGGTTCGAAAGTATAAGCGATTGTTTAGATCGCTTACCTTACGACCCTATATAAGTACTAAACTAAAAGTGACGAGCTAAGCATGTTAAAACATGCTTAACTAAGTTTAGAAAACAGGTTTGGTATCAAAACAAACGGTTTTGATACCTAAAAGTAGTTTGGTTACAAAATACGCAATAACACGCATTTTGGCCGAAACTACGACTCGTCACTGAGCCTAGATAACGTGGTAATCAGTAGGTATAGTCACTAGGGACTATAACCATCATGATCACGCTCACGTTATGAAGTTCAAACGAACTTCACATTGACCATAAACTGGTCAATGCAGAAAGTCAAACAAAGTTCGACTTTAACGCTAAAACGAATGAAAGAACGAAAGAACACTTACAAAGGGTCCCCGCAAGCTAATCTCGATCCAAGTAGTTCAGGTATGAAGCAAATGGCTTCAACTTAGAGCTTCTTAGATCAGATTTGTGGGTTTTACAAGGAATTGAGGTGGGTATTTATAGTAAATGGACCACCGTTAGGATCGTTACTCGAATACCGAGCTTTGATCACATCCCTACACTTGTTGCAAAGTTGTGGTAACTCAAAATGGCCCCCAACATCAGGGATTGACATGTGGCATTGGCCTTTGGAGTGCATAAGAGTTGTTAACAGCTGTTAAAATAGCTTTTTCTGTTCTGAAGGGGCCTCGCGTGACGCCTAGGGGGCTAGGTGTCACGCCTAGGTCCTTCTGATCAGCAACCAGTTTCCAAAGTTTCCATTTCAGTCCCCGTTGTGTATTAAGGCCATTTCCGACATGTTTAAGGCTCGTTAAGTCAACTTTAAGGCCCTAAAATGATGCCTAAACATTGTGGACATGAAACATGCTCAAAAATATCCCGGATGTCGGTTCGTTTGGTCGTACGATCGCGATGTTCGCTTAATTACGACGACATGCGCATAAGCGCGAAAAACAATCCAAATTGCGTGACGAATGGATTTTTCTTATGCCAAACACTAAAATAAAATATTTTAGTGCTTACATAAATTTTTGGATGTCCGGATGTATTCAGAACGCAAGATATGCGCGAAAGTGCAAACTTGTGCACTTTTTGACGCTTTTAGTCCCTGAATGACCCAAAAGTTTATTTTAGCACACCGAACCCCTCAAAGCCTATTTCTAAGCTATGTAAAGGATATTTATGGTATGTTTAACTTATGGTCATGTTCCGGAATGTCTGTTACAGGTCAAATTGGCATTCTTTCGCAGTTTGTCAAATTTAGTCCCTGTAAGCGAATTAACTTGATTTTGTCATACCAAAGCCTTCAAAACTTATTTCTAAGTTATGTAAAGGTTATTTAAGGTATGTGAAGCCTATTTCACTATTCTGGAGTGTTCGTTGCATTAAACTGGTTATAATTACGCATCAGTGCGCGTATAACCTTCCAAAAAGCGATTTAGAGCCTGAAATCGAACAAGAATTGATATGTGCAAATGATACACATATTTGTACAAATCCCAAGTATGAAATACAATATTTCATTGGTTTGGTATTTGTTTGATGGTCACAGTGACCCAGGTGTCACAGTCTCCCCTACTTCAGGAAATTTCGTCCCGAAATTTATTTAGAGGAAACTTGTGAGAGCTTGAAACATGAATTTGAAAAGATTGAACAACACTGGTTAGAGTTCTTGAACTTCTAGTAACTTTAAATAACATCATGCTTACAATGTAGGAGGGACACTTATATAATAGTCTATTAAGCATTATTGGTGCGTCCACCGTACCTCCATTACATCCTTCACATTTTGTTATTGTGGTCGCTATCGGTTCTTACACATAATAAGTTTTACTGGGTTTCTGTGCACTGAATTTTATAATTACGTACGCGTCCATAATTACACAATTCCTTGTATAGCCCACACAGTCTATTTTATAATGTGTAGGGGAAAACCAAACAAACAAATCTTGTGATGAATGTGACTAGACCACCATAGGGTCCCTTTTATTAAATCAATAAATGATTTTAATAGACAACCAAGGAGTCTTTTCAGCTTATATCATCACATGTCATTCTTAACCAGATTTTTGAATCAATCTTTTTTACTAGACCACTAAAAGGGTCTCTTATGAATCATGGAATAGTACTATATAATCCAAGGGTCTTAACTATTACATAGAAGCCCATTTAGGATTTAAGGTAGTACCTTTGGATATCCTTCTACGAATCCCTCATATGAAGATATGAAAGATCCTACCAGGATTTGGATAACGAATATCCAGAGTATACAAAAACACAAAAATTGTATAAAAGAAAACACAAAATGCATAAACACATAGTCACATAACCACAAAATTGTTTAACTTGATTTGTTATCATTTGTTAATTTGTTCTGTTAACTGTGCACATGTATTCAAAGCACACCAGGTATCCAATCAGTGGATTTTGATTGGTGCTTTAAATATTTCTAAGAATCTAACTATAAAGATAGGAAGATCTTTTAAAGAGAAAATTCGATTTCGATTATAAGGAACCGAAATGTTCGAATTAAGGTACACAAGGAATCCAATTACGGACTCTGATTTGAATAATAATCATCCACAAGGGTCTAATTGTGAAGATCAAAAGATCCCATATTGATTTTAGAAGTTGAAGATGTTTTGAAACCTCGCACTGGATGTGCTTAAGTCAAAACATGAAGTAAAAATGCTTATGAAGTTGAGATGCTAGATATGTCAAGGCGACATATGAAGCAGAATTTGAAAGTTAAGTCAATGTATTGAGAAAAATGTTTTTGAAAACTATGCGTGGGGTTCTAAAAAAATGTGTTCAATGTTTTTGAAACCTTATATATAATAATTTTGAAATCATAAAGTAGGTGTATTAGTGGGTATATTTATAAAAATGTTTTAAAATCATGCGAGATGAATTTTGAAATTATGTATAAGGTTTTTGAAAATATGAATAATGCTCTTTGAAATCATGCACTTGATAAGAAAATATACTGTGTCAATATTGTTTTCAGACTATATGAGACATTTTGAAATTATGAAGGTTGTTTTTGAAAACATAGACAATGTTTTTGAAATCATGCATTTGTTATGTTAAGTAAATACACTATATTAAAAATGTTTTCGAACTATGTATAAAATGTTTTGGAAATCATGAAGGTTGTTTTTGAAAACTTATGTTATGCATGTTGAAAAAATCTGAACGTAATGGGTATGAGATTGGAAAATACCCTTAGTTATCTAACCATGGATTCAAAGGCACAGATGTGCAAAAAGCATGATTACTCATAATTTCACTTTATTTTCTGTACTTCGTATCTTAGAATGAAACGAGTACTTAAAATTTTCTATGGGAATCATGAGTAAACACAAGAATGGGAAAATATTCACAAGAGTAGTTTGTAAGGAACATAGTTCCTTAATGTAGGTATTATAGGGAAATGCCATACACACATGTAACTACACTTGTATATCAGAATTTGTGATCAACGATTTATTTATAAACAAAACTGATTGTTTCACATTACAAGAAAAACAAAGAAATAAAAGCATAAGATTTAAAACAGTAACATCTTATACTCAGCCAAATGCTCATCCGTGGGTCAGATTTGCATTGACAATCTTTGTTCACTTGTTCCTGAAATAGCTCGTCTCGCCGTAGTTGTACCAAGTACCAGATGGTAAACGAGCTGGAGCAGGGTTGACTTGGGGTTGGTTTGGACCACCTTGGATTGGGTTGAATTGACAAGCATTTGCCAGGTGACCGAGTCGTCCACATGATGCACACAGACGACACCGCAGGTAAGCTCGGTGAGGTGCATTACACTTGTTGCACATCAGTGCAGTACCGGCATAAGGTTTCCTAGCAGGGGGTTGAGCAGAAGCAAGGTTTATAACAGCTTTGTTTTGGATAGCAAAGCGGCATATGTTAACCAAATGTCCCCGCCGTCCACAGTAGGTACATTTGGAGCAGGGTATAAGGTTTGAATGATGATGGTTGCATCGTTTGCACAGAGGAACAGCTCCTTTGTATGGCTTCCTAGCAGGGGGTTGAGTTGGTTGGTTGGGGACGGCTTGACCATTGTGAGCGACCATGGCGAAGTTCTGAGAAGCCTTTCGCTTCTTTGACTTCTTAGGGGATCGTTCATCCATGGTCTTTGATTCCTCTATTGGTTTCTTGGCTGGTGGTGCTGGCTTGACTTCTGCTTCCTTTGGTGGCTCTTGAGTGGCTTCATTGTTGAGACATGGCAATGCCTAATTCAACAGTCTTCAGGATTACTTCGCCTATTCGCTGGGCAAATTTGGCTGTTTGCTCGGACATTTGACCGTTGCTGAGAGGAAGAGACATTCTAGAAGGAAATGAAAGACATAGGAAGAAACAAGTGAAATGTTATCGGAAAATCAAAACAAAATGGCAACGCATAAAATTGCGATCATTTTTTGTTACCTAAGGCAAACAAATGAGACGGTGACAAATCAAAGTAAGCGGGTCATATTAATGTATCGCGAAGACATGCTTTAGCCTATAAGTGGACACTCACCCCAAGAGTTCCCAGGTAAGAGTGATTGGTCCGATTATGTGGATTTGTACGAACACTCTAGCCTTAGACAGAAAACTCAGAGTACAGGCATCCACTCTTCCAGATTGCACGTGTTCACACTATAAGACCCAAACTTTAACGAGGTTTTGAAAATTCAAAGGGGTTCAAAACCTTATAACAAAGGGTTCAAAACCTAGTAATCAATCATCCTAGAACAGATGATTGGTTTTCAAGGCGGTTTTGAAATTTGTGTTCTTGTTGTGGTTGTCACTTAAGGATAGGTGACGGTATTGTTTTATGACTAAACGCAAGTAAACTCGCGTTAGGGTCCTAGGAAGGTTATAGACTAGGTCAAAGCATTACTAATAACCTAATTCCCTATAACCATGAGCTCTGATACCAACTTTTCTGTCACACCCCGACCACGTAAAACAACAAAACGTGGCGGAAACGTCGGGGAGTGTTGTAACAGAATCATTGTTTCATAACACATGGAAATTGAAATATTGTTTTATTGATTAAAAGAGTTACAATGTCTTGACAATCAAAGAAATATAACATAAATAACTAGTCTTGCATCTTTTATTGTCACTAAGGCCCAAGTCCGCCTAAGTGTATCTTGATAAATCCTATGCATCATATCCTGAAACACATGTGAAAATAGGTACGTCAGCATAAAAATGCCTGTGAGATACATAGGTTTTGTGAAAATAGATTTCATGACTTATGTTTAAGAAAATGTTTAGTCATGAACCTTGTAATTTGCTTTGTTTTGTAAATCATTTGAAAAGCAATAAGATCAGATGATATGTATAAATAAGAGAATAATGTATGGTTAAATGAATAACCAAGTAAAATGAGTTTGTATAAGATAAGTTGTTTTGTAAAACAATGTCTTGTGAAAAGTATGTTATTTGTATAAAATGTTTATGTCTTAAATTGAAATGATTCAAATAACGCTACGATATGTAATACCATACAAGCACTTATATATAGGAAGTACCAGCGGCGTATCCACCATGCTTGTATCATATTACACACGCCTCGTTACTTAAATCACTTACTCAAACCAAACCATCAAAGTAGAATGTTTATGTATAATCAAATGTCAAAATGTTTGTGTGAAAACCATGTCAAATGTCTATGTCTAATGTAAATCATGAAATGTGTATCCAAAATATCATGTATGGTGAGTGAAATATATCAACTCATCCATATGTAAAAATGCACAAAAACAAGGTATTGAAGTAAAACATGGTTTAAATCAAAGTTATGTTTTGTGGAACAAATGCATGCTATACTGATATAAACATCTATGCGGTATTGTAAAAATTCATACATCCAAGCCTTGAGACAGTCGGATAACCCTAAGTCAAGGTTACCAAAAGAAATGTTTTCGGATTCGGTCGTTCCTTCCAGTCCAAACAAACCCGGGATTTCAGGAATGGGAGTTGTCAAGTCCTATGGTACCACTACCTACTACCAAGCGGCATGATCGGTGTTAATGAATGTACATTGTCCCATTTAAACAAACCAAATGTCATACCAAAATGTAAGCATGTGATGAATAACAAATGTATTAAGTATGCACAGAATGGACATACATAGCATAGAATGTAATATAAAACAATGTACTAAGTATGCGTACAATGGGCATACATAGCATGAAATGTAATGTAAAACGATGTACTAAGTATGCACACAATGGGCATACATAGCATGAAATGTAATGTAAAACAATGTACTAAGTATGCACACAATGGGCTTACATAGCATGAAATGTAATGTAAAACGATGTACTAAGTATGCACACAATGGGCATACATAGCATGAAATGTAATGTAAAACGATGTACTAAGTATGCACACAATGGGCATACATAGCAAAACACAATGAAATCATGTACTATAAATGTACTAATGAACATAGCAAGTATATGATGTGAAAGCAGGAAAGCATGAAAATAACAAGTAGGCACATGTGTTTCACCCCAAAATATTTGGAAAACAGTAAAAGAGGGGTCTATGTACTCACTTGAGATTGCTTAGTAGTCCTTGAGTAACAACCAAACAATGCTAGAGATCACGGATATCAAACGGCACCTAATATAGGTAACTATGTTAATATACCGGACCTAAATCGGAGGATTTGATAGAATCAGGGTTCGTAAACCAAATGAGTATGGGAACTCATGTAATATGGTTTAACAAAGCCCACATACTAAAATGAAACCTAACCTAAGTGCTTACGACCCATTACGACCCGTTTAGGTAGCTTATGCTACTTTAACGAGTCGTTCGCGTAAAACGCGTTCGGAATGCCTAACTAGCCCTATGA
This sequence comes from Helianthus tuberosus, assembly GCA_030545235.1. NCBI lineage: Eukaryota > Viridiplantae > Streptophyta > Magnoliopsida > Asterales > Asteraceae > Helianthus > Helianthus tuberosus. The sequence continues at coordinate 21,127 of JARYGA010003762.1, read as the reverse complement.
TAAGTAAAATATGCCTTAACATGTCTAATATTGTTGCCAAATCAGTTTAGATGTTAAAAGTTATGTTACATATGCTTAAAATGAATTTTGGCGTAAAAAGCGCATTTTGGTAATTTACCTAAGGCATATAAACTACCTATCATACAACTACTTAAACAAAGCGACCATAAGGTATAATCTCGGAAGGTTATTCCCTATATACTATGGTCACCTAATGTGTTTGGTCGGATCCTAATGATCGACCAAACGGGTCGGGTTCGAAAGTATAAGCGATTGTTTAGATCGCTTACCTTACGACCCTATATAAGCACTAAACTAAAAGTGACGAGCTAAGCATGTTAAAACATGCTTAACTAAGTTTAGAAAATAGGTTTGGTACCAAAACAAACGATTTTGATACCTAAAAGTAGTTTGGTTACAAAATACGCAATAACACGCATTTTGGCCGAAACTACGACTCGTCACTGAGCCTAGATAACGTGGTAATCAGTAGGTATAGTCACTAGGGACTATAACCATCGTGATCACGCTCACGTTATGAAGTTCAAACGAACTTCGCATTGACCATAAACTGGTCAATGCAGAAAGTCAAACAAAGTTTGACTTTAACGCTAAAACGAATGAAAGAACGAAAGAACACTTACAAAGGGTCCCCGCAAGCTACTCTCGAATCAAGTAGTTCAGGTATGAAGCAAATGGCTTCAAATTAGAGCTTCTTAGATCAGATTTTTGGGTTTTGCAAGGAATTGAGGTGGGTATTTATAGTAAATGGACCACCGTTAGGATCGTTTCTCGAATACCGAGCTTTGATCACATCCCTACACTTGTTGCAAACTTGTGGTAACTCAAAATGGCCCCCAACATCAGGGATTGACATGTGGCATTGGCCTTTGGAGTGCATAAGAGTTGTTAACAGCTGTTAAAACAGCTTTTGCTGTTCTGAAGGGGCCTCGCGTGACGCCTAGGGGGCTAGGTGTCACGCCTAGGTCCTTCTGATCAGCAACCAGTTTCCAAAGTTTCCATTTCAGTCCCCGTTGTGTATTAAGGCCATTTCCGACATGTTTAAGGCTCGTTAAGTCAAATTTAAGGCCCTAAAATCATGCCTAAACATTGTGGACATGAAACATGCTCAAAAATATCCCGGATGTCGGTTCGTTTGGTCGTACGATCGCGATGTTCGCTTAATTATGACGACATGCGCATAAGCGCGAAAAACGATCCAAATTGCGTGACGAATGGATTTTTCTTATGCCAAACACTAAAATAAAATATTTTAGTGCTTACATAAATTTTTGGATGTCCGGATGTATTCAGAACGCAAGATATGCGCGAAAGAACTTGTGCACTTTTTGACGCTTTTAGTCCCTGAATGACCCAAAAGTTTATTTTAGCACACCGAACCCCTCAAAGCCTATTTCTAAGCTATGTAAAGGATTTTTATGGTATGTTTAACTTATGGTCATGTTCCGGAATGTCTGTTACAGTTCAAATTGGCATTCTTTCGCAGTTTGTCAAATTTAGTCCCTGTAAGCGAATTAACTTGATTTTGTCATACCAAAGCCTTCAAAACTTATTTCTAAGTTATGTAAAGGTTATTTAAGGTATGTGAAGCCTATTTCACTATTCCAGAGTGTTCGTTGCATTAAACTGGTTATAATTACGCATCAGTGCGCGTATAACCTTCCAGAAAGCGATTTAGAGCCCGAAATCGAACAAGAATTGATATGTGCAAATGATACACATATTTGTACAAATCCCAAGTATGAAATACAATATTTCATTGGTTTGGTATTTGTTTGATGGTCGCAGTGACCCAGGTGTCACAGCGGAAATGACACATTTCACCGCAATCATAACATGAACCAGGTGGAAATCTAGCAGCATTTCCTGGAGCTTGATTCTGAGCAGCTTGATTTTGACCCAAACGACAAATGTTGGCCAAGTGCCCAAGTTTACCACAAGTAGTACTTGTTTACAAGCCTGATGAGTCGCATGATGACCATTGCACTGAGTACAGTGTGGTGCGGTACCAGCATACTGTTTCTTTGCAGGAGGTTGAGCTGGTGGGTTCTGAGCAGTAACAGCAAAATTTTGGGAAGCCTTTCGCTTCCTCGATCTCCTCTAAGATTCCCCCTTTTTCTTTCCCTTACCCTTGTCTTGAACAGAATCGGTCGACTGCTTCTTATCACCCTTGCGGGTCAGTTTCCCTTTTCTGACTTGAGACTCAGTCAGAGTTGCAGCTAACTTGATCGCTTGACGCACAGCGGTAGGGTTACTACCAGTTACAATGTCTTGGACAGAATCGGGTAGACCATCGATATACCTCTCAATCGCTTTTTCCAACGGGGTAACCATAGTAGGATACAATAAGCTTAGCTCCTCATAACGATCCGTGAACGCACGGTGTTCTCCCCCATTTTTTTTTATATCGTCAAACTCTTGTTACAAAGCCCTTATTTCGTGATGGAAACAGAACTCTTTCATCATGAGAGCCCGTAGCTCTTCCCAAGTTTGTGCCATTGCCACATCGGCACCCTTATCACGCATCACACTGTTCCACCATGTAAGAGCATGCTTTTCGAAAACACTGGATGCAAATTCAACCTTTCATTCATTCGGACACTGAACATGTCTAAATGTGCTCTCCAACTTTCGAACCATTGTAGGAGCGCAGTTGCTCCTTGTGACCCAGAAAACTTTAGTTGTTATTGTTGTTGTTCGCTTGATTGATCTGGGTAATTAGGTTTGGAATCACGGCAGCCATTTGTTGAGCGACAAGGGCTGCGCTTTCAGCGTTAGTTTGAGGTTGTGCATCTCGTCGAGGAGGCATTTTCTAAAAGGAACAAGAAAACATGAGAAACGAGTGAGATCGACAATTGGATAAACAAAAGAGGTATTGAAAACATCGACAAAAACACAAGGAAGGCGATCATTCGTTCGTTACCTCGAAGTGACTAATCAAAGTAAATAGGTCAATATAATGTATCGTGAAGACATGCTTTAGCCTATAAGTGGACACTCACCCCAAGAGTTTCCAGGTAAGAGTGACGGGTCTGATTATGTGGATTTGTACGAAAACTCTAGCCTTAGACAGAAAACCCGAGGTACAGGCATCCACCCTTCCAGATTGCACGTGTTCACATTATAAGACCCAAACTTTAACGATATTTTGAAAACTTAGAGGGTTCAAAACCTTATAATAAATCATCTAGGAATAGATGATTGATTTTCAAAACGGATTTGTTATTGTGTTCTCGTTGTGGTTATCACCTAAAGATAGGTGACGATATTGTTTTAAAATCTAAACACAAGAAACTCGCGTTAGGGTCCTAGAAAAGTTATAGTCTTGGTCAAAGCATTACTAATAACCTAATTCCCTATAACCATTGGCTCTGATACCAACTCTTCTGTCACACCCCGACCGCGTAAAACAACGAAACCGCGGCGGAAACGTCGGGGAGTAGAGCAATAGAATTATTGTTTCACAACCATGGATTCAAAAGTTTCGTTTTATTTAGATATTTAACATTTACATTGTCTTTGAAACAAAACAAACAAGTTAAACATAGTCTATCATCGTTATTAAGTTACTAAGGCCTCGTCCAGTCCTAAGTGAGCATGCATCCTAGTAGCAATCAACATCATTCAATACCACCTGAAACATATGTAAAAATAAAGTCAGCAAAGAAATGTCGGTGAGCACATAGGTTTTGTGAGAGTGTCAGATTCATGGCTCGTTTACATGTTGAAATTAACTCGTACAACTTCGTTAATCGATGTTAGAAAACCTTGTTTTGTAAAATGTTTGTAATGTAAAGTGAATAACCAAGTCAAAACAAATTGGTTATAGTTTATAAAACCTCGATGCCATGAATCTTAACCCAAAACATTTTTTTATGTAAACCAAATCGTAAATCGTTCTCGTAATAAAACTCGTATGGTTTATATCGTATTGTAAACATCGTTGTGTGACATCGTTTAAAATTGTTCGTCCAAGTGAACTAAATAACGCCATGGAATGTAATATGATAAAAACACTTATATATAAGAAGTACCAGCAGCGTATCTACCATGCTTTTATCACATTAAACCCGTCCCGTTATCTAATCACAAACCAAAAACCCATCGTTTAAATCGTTTAACTCGTTCTCGTTATAGATCATCGTTCATTTGTTTAAATCGTTCAAATCATTTCAGATCGTTCAAATTGTTCATAATCGTTCAATATCGTTCAATCGTTCAAAATCATTCTCATTTTAATTGTGAAAACTAACTTCTGGTTGTCTCGTTTATAACATTCAAACCTTCGTAACTCGTCCATCGTTTAACTCGTATTAACAAACCACCAAAGGGTAAGTTAACAATTAACAGGGTTAGTCATTACCCACATAACCCCCACACGTAACCATGGGTGCAGTCCGATAACGGGATTTGTCAGATCCTATGGTACCATAACCTAATACTGGTCGGCTTAGCCAAAGCTAATGAATGTCATTCGTTATCTAAATACGTCCAACAAGTTCGTTCACGTTATCGAAATCGTTATTGTTTAATATAAACCATAGTATTTGTTTTTGAAATCGTCGTTGAAAGCATCGAAATCGTTTAACACATATGAATCACCCCAAAACAATTGAAAACAGTAAAATTGGGGAACTGTGTACTCACTTGAAGTGCAAAGTATCCTCGATCTAATGAACTTAACGAAGCTCAGGCAAACCAAGGAAATCAAGTAGCACCTAGTAATCGGATCGCTAAGTTAATAAATCGACACCTAAATCAGAAGATCGGGTAGAATGAGGTCTCGTAAACCAAATGAGTATTGGAACTCATATGATATGGTTTAAAAAAGACTACATTCTAAATCGGAACCTATCCTAAGTGCTTACGACCCGTTACGACCCATTAAGGTGGCTTATGCTACTTAAATGCGTAGTTCGCGCAAATGCGCGTTCGAGGAGCCTAACTAGTCCTATGACAAGTATTATATACCCTAACATGTTTAAATATGTTGCATAATCAGTTTAAGTGGCAAAAGTTAGGTTACATATGCTTAAATACAAATTATGCATGAAAAGGGCATTTTGGTCATTTTTCTAAGGCATATAAACTACCTATCATACAACTAATTAAACTAAGTGACCATAAGGTATAACCTCGGAAGGTTATTCCCTATACAACTATGGTCACAATATATGCTTGGTCGGATCCTAATGATCGACCAAACGGGTCGGGTTCGAAAGTCTAAGCGGTGGTTTAGACCGCTTGACTTACGACCCTAAACAAGCACTAGACTAAAAGTGATGAGTTAAACATGTTAAAACATGTTCAACTATGTTAGAAAACAAGTTTGATATCAAAACAAAGTGTTTTGATACCCGAAAATAGCTTCGTTGCAAAATACGCAAAAACACGTATTTTGACCGAAAATTTGACTCGTCACTTCGACTAATCAACGTGGTAATCAATAGGTGAGTCACAAGGGACTATAACCATCGTGATTACACTCACTTTGCAAAGTTCAAACGAACTTTGTGTGACCAATTTCATGGTCAAAGCAGAAAGTCAAATATTGTTTGAATTTTACTCTTGAAAAGCATAAACAAGCATGAAATAAGCTTACAAAAGGTCCAAGCAAGGAAGATTTGAACTCAAAATTCTCAGGTATGAAGCTTCACAAGTGAGAGCTTCAACTTAGAGAAGAATTGAGATCAAATTGTGAGGAATGAAGTGAAGAACCCACTTCTATTTATAGTAAGCTTGGATGAACAAGATCATGACAAGTTTTTTTGCAAGAATCAATGTTCAATCCTAGCCATACACTTGTGGAACATGGTTTTGTATACAATAGGAGCTCCAAAACTAGCTCATAGTATTGAGAAAGTTGCATAAAAGACCCCCAAGTTCAAGCTGGTTGCTGAAAACTGAAATTCTGTCAACATGAAGGGCTCGCGTGCCACCATGGCACCACCATGTTGCTGTGGCGCGACGACACCAGTACCCAGGTGCAGAAACTTTCAAAAAAAGGCAAGAATGGTCTTTGCAGCTTGTTTAAGCCATTTTTGACGCGTTTAAACCCCGTTAACCCATTTTCAAGGCTCTACAAGGATGTTGAAGCATAGGGGACTTGAAACATGCTTGAAATTATCTCAAATGTCGGTTCGTTTGGTCATACGGTTGCGTTATTCGGTTAATTACGACGAAACACGAACGGACGTGAAAAACGATCCAAATTACGCGACGAATGGTATTTTTGCATTCCAATCACTAAAATAAAATATTTTAATAATTACAAAAATTTTTGGATGTCCTGATATATTCAGAACGTAAGATATGCGTGAAAATGCAAACTTATGCACTTTTTGACGCTTTTAGTCCCTGTTGATCAAATAAGTTTATTTTTTTCATACCGAACCCCTCAAAGCCTATTTCTAAGCTATGTAAAGGATATTTATGGTACGTTTAACTTATGATCATGTTCCGGAATTTTCATTACTATACGGATCGGCATAGTTTCGCAGTTTATCACAAATAGTCCCTACGATCGAATAAACTTGTTTTCGACACACCAAACCCTCCAAAACTTATTTCTAAGTTATGTAAAGGTTAATGAAGGTATGTTAAGCCTATGTCACTATTCTGGAGTGTTTGTCACGTTAAACTGATTACGTTTACGCATCAGTTTGCGTATAACTTTCCAGAAAACGATTTAGAGCTTAAAATCGAACTCGAATCAAATCGTAAAATCGTCAAACACAAATACACATATATTAACACCAAAACACATTGTTTTATTGATAATTGAGATTGTTTCACATTGTTCATCGTTTACAGGGCACAGTTGTCACACATAATCTTAACATACCTTAAATAACCTTTACGTAACTTAGAAATAAGTTTTGAATGGTTTGGTATGGCAAAAACAAGTTTATTCGATCACAAGGACTATTTGCGACAAACTACAAAAGTCTGCCAATTCGTATAGCAACGTACACTCCGAAACAAGATCATAAGCTAAACATACCCTAAATACCCTTAACTTAGCTTAGAAATAAATTTTGAGGGGTTCGGTATGCGAAAATATGCTTATTTGATCAACAAGGACTAAAAGCGTCAAAACTGTGAAAGTTTGCATATGCGTGCATATCTTGCGTTCTGACCATATCCGGACATCCAAAAACTTTTGTAATCACTAGAATATTGTATTTTAGTGACAGGAATGCAAAAATACCGTTCGTCGCGTAATTTGGATCGTTTTCGCATCCGTTCGAGTTTCGTTGTAATTAACTTAACAACGCGATCGTACGACCAAACAAACCGACATCCATGATGTTTCCAAGCATATCCCAAGTCCCCTATGCTTTAACATCCTTGTAGAGCCTTGAAGTTGTGTTAACGGGGGTTAAACGCATCGAAAAACAAGTTTCGGAGCTGCAGGGACCTGTTTTGACAAAAACTAAAACTTCTGATCAGAGTACTAGACGGGGCACGACAGCCAGACCATGAATTGGTCGCGGGCCGTGAGGATCCATGCTGGGCAGAATCCTGTTTCAGCAAAACAGCCTACTGAACCTGATTTTAATCTTAGTTTTTGCATATTGTGGGCTGGTTTATATGTTCTCCAAGTCCCCAAATAGGAGCCTAACATGTGTATGGTCTTGATTGTTCCTTGATCATCACACAAACACATGGTAGTGATCTAATGGTTCAAGAAAACCTATATAAACCCATGATCTTCATCATTCCAATTTGCTCATTTTCTTCTTCTTTCACTCTTGCTCTGAATTGAGGCTACCACACTTGGTTGGAGGCCACATACTTGAGCTTTCTTAGTCATTTTTCCAGCCTAGAACACTTGTAAGTGTTCTTTCATGTCTTGTTTATTTATTTCAAGCAAGAAAGTCAAACAGTGTTTGACTTTCTGCTTTGACCATTAATTGGTCAAGACAAAGTTCGTTTGAACTTTGCAACGTGAGCGTAATCACGATGATTATAGTCCCTTGCGACTATACCTACTGATTACCATGTTGACTAGTTGAAGTGACGAGTCAAAGTTTTGGTCAAAATACACGATTATGTGCATTTTGCGATGAAACTATCTTCGGGTATCAAAACACTTTGTTTTGATACCAAATCAGTTTTCTAACTTAGTTAAACATGTTTTAACATGTTTAACTCGTCACTTTTAGTTTAGTGCTTGTTTAGGGTTGTAAGTCAAGCGGTCTCGACAACCGCTTAGACTTTCGAACTCGACCCGTTAGGTCGATCATTAGGATCCGACCAAGCATATTTTGTGACCATAGTTGTATAGGGAATAACCTTCTGAGGTTATACCTTATGCTCACTTCATTTAATTAGTTGTATGATAGGTAGTTTATATGCCTTAGGAAAAGGACCAAAATGCCCTTTTTGCGCATAATTTAAATTTAAGCATATGTAACCAAAATTTTGGCAATTAAACTGATTATGCAACATAATTAAACATGTAAGGGCATATAATACTTATCATAGGGCTAGTTAGACCATCTGAACGTGCTTTTACGCAAATGATGCGTTAAAGTAGCGTAAACTACATTAACGAGTCATGACGGGTCATAAGCACTTAGGATAGGTTTCAAATCAGAATGTAGGCTTTGTTAAACCATATCATATGAGTTCCAGCACTCATTTGGTTTACAAGACCTCATTCTATACGATCTCCTGATTTATGTCCTGATTATTAACATAGTGATCCAATACTAGGTGCCACTAGATTCCTTGATTTCCCGAGCTTTGTTAGATCACAAAATCAAGGATACTTGCAATCTCAATTGAGTACATAGCTCCCATCTTTTATGCTTTCAATTGTTTTGGGGTGACTCATATGTGCTAAATGCTTTTCAAGTGTTCATAAACAAATGTTATGGTTTATATAAAACACGATAATTTCAATAATGTGAACGAACTTGTTGGGGCGTTAGTCGAAACACGAATGACATTCATTAACTATGATCAAGCCAACCAGTAGTATGTTATGGTACCATATGATCTGACAAATCCTGTTATCGGACTATCCCTTTGGTGGGTAATGTGGGTAACGACATAAACTGTTTTTGGATTAACAAATCATGGGTTGGTTTGTTAGTCTTGTTAAAGAGGTCTTTCAGGGCCTATTAAAGATACCCCATTGGGTGGTATAGTCGAGTCAGAAAACAGGTTTGAATGTATTCATTAAAGAACGACCAAAAGTTGTATTTCACAATTAAAACACGAATGATTAACCATGGTTTATAACACGAACGAGTTGAACGATTGAAACGAATTGAACGATTTTAGACGAATGTTTTCAAACGATGTCACACAACGAGGTTTACTTAAAGATATAAACCATACAATGTTTACTTTCAAATACGATTTACTACATGGTTTTACAAAGACAAATGTTTTCAGTCAAGATTCATGGCTACAATGGTTTTGGTTTACTTATTTCATCTTGTAAAGATGATGAAACATATTGCAATATCAAACCCTTTTTTATTTCAAGTTACATACTCAACAACTCTCGTAGTTGGATGAGGTATTGCAATATGGATTCAAAGCTATGAATTTGACATACAAAACCTATGTACTCACCGGCATTTTTATGCTAACTGTTTACACATATGTTTCAGGTTCTATTATGTGGCGATTGTTGATTGTTTGCTTTACATAGGATGGACGCTGGCTTTAGTGACTTAAAACCTGAAAGACAATTATTGTACTTATTTGGTTTGTATCTAAACAATGTGTCTATTAATGAAATAAAACAAAACTTCAATTACCATGTGCTGTGAAACAATGATTCTGTTACGACACTCCCCGACGTTTCCGCCGCGGTTTGTTGTATTACGCGGTCGGGGTGTGACACATGACCCCCCTATAGACCTCACACTTGTCGACCTTATTTTTCAACTCTTGAAATTCCTGCCTAACTTCTTTCTTAAAGCTATCTAAAGCATTAGCTACCGTCATTTCCAAGCTAACTCGGTGTATTCCTCGAGTGGCTGAGGAAGTACTAGACACGGGAATGGAATTCCTAGCGGTAGATTGTTGTTCATGATCAGAATGAGCTAAACTTTCAAAAAGGTAATTGCATTCGGCTACCGTTTTCTTACCCATTAGGTGGCCTCCTGTTGAGGTATCAAATCGAGCTTGGATCTCAGGAGTGAGACCGTTGTAGAATTTCTCTACAAGTTCCCAGTCGGATTGACCATGCTGAGAGCAACGAGAGAGTAAGCTTTGGAATCTCTCCCAGGCTAGGTAGTAGGGCTCGTCAAGCTCCATCCAGAACGAATGGATCTAATGTGAAGGCGAGATGCTTTGGAGGGTGGGAAGTAGTTAGCAAGGAAAGAATCTCTAAGGGAAGCCCATGTGGTGAAAGAACCTGTTGGCTGCGAATCAAGCCAGGTGGCTGCGCAGCCAGCAAGTGAAAATGGGAATACCTGAAGGTAACGAGCGTCAAGATTGGCACCTTCGATAGAAAAGATGTTGTAGATTCGGGTAAGGCAGTTAATGTGGGCAGGGGCATACTCGTCATCACGACCCTGAAATTGGCAGGAGTAGTTCATAGCGGTCATGATGTATGAAGGGATCTGCCATGATTTTTCATTGTTGACTACAGGAAGGGTGATGGGCGAGTTCACACTGGTGAAACTAGTGGTGGATTGTTGGTGGACGGTACGACGGTCGGCCATGTCTTGCACAGCGGGTTATGGGCTAGTAGGACGGGAGGGTGGTGGGGAGTTATGCGGTGATGACTTCGGTGTGAAGTCAAAGGCTGGTGTTTTAGATTGGAGGGTAGAGTCAGAAAGGGCGGAAGATGAAGAAAAAGAAATACTAACCTTTAAGCTTGAAGAGGAGTAGGTAGGCTTCGGGGCGGTCCTTGTGAACGCGTATGGGGCATCCACCGAAAAACCGACAAGGAAACAAGTAAGACGATTCAAACGACTAATAAATAAAATTAAAAGACACTATAAAAATAAATATTTAGACTCCTACAACTCAAACAAACGAACAATTAGCACGTATGATGTCAGACAAGTCCAAATAAAGTAACTAACGCAATTGCCAAAGTGTCCCCGACAACGATTCCAAAAACTTGATGTGCTAAGAGTAATTTAGTAAAATCAGACTCAATTAACCTAATCTAGACACGAAGTAGTATTCTAGACTCTCTAAACTTAACTAAACTACTGAACGGTAAGTGAACCGATCGACTCTACTAAAGATCAGTAAGTCCGGATATCGAACCCACAGGACTCAAAACAGTTTTTATAACTTTACAGTATTGAGAGTGATTACAATGTTTATATCTACCAATATACTCATTCAGTACTATCAAATCCATGACTTGTGGGTCATGTTACTCATTGGCTAACTCGTCCTCCAATTGTAACGGATTACAAGTAATGTATACAAAACCCCAACATATCGGCAACAATTGTAAAATACATAGACTCAATCACTATTAAGTAAAATTTAAAACATTTGAGGTTTTGGTAAAACAGTTTGGTAGAAATGACTCATAAAAAGGGTTTACAAAAAGAGAATGTACTCACATTGTAGACTTAGATAATATTATAGCTTCCTAGTGATTCTCCTGGTTGTTATCTATTAAAATTAAACAATGCACACGTGTTAGTAAAATAATCTAAATCACATTAGCCATATAACACGAGACAAAACTCTAACGAACTGAGTTAGGCAGAGCCTTGACATGCGTTACGGAGCCCTAGATCAATCGGGTAGGGTAACGAATACGTGATCGGGGGTTATAATACTTACAATGAGGTAGAGCTTTGCTTTTTAGGGGTATAATACCCGAGTATAATATCACTATATAGTCTGAGAGAGAAAATAAAATGAACGAGGAACAAATGAGGCATGCGCCTCCTTATATAGGATGGACGAGAGGCGGTTCGCGCCCCGCGACCCATTGGGTCTGCCCTTAGCGGCCAGCGAGAACCCTAGGCTAGGGCCTAGGCTTGGCGAGTCAACACAGTAGCTTCAACACACAGGTGGACACATGGAGGCCTGAGGGCTCGCCTTGTGTGTTACTCTGTCACGCCCCGCGAACCGGCCTCCTGACTAGGTCGACGCCCGCGAGGGACCAATATTTTTTGTTTTATTTGTTTTTTATAAATATTAATGTTTATTGAAGGCCATTTACGAGCATACGTGATTGAATTAGGGCGTTAGGGGTATTTTAGGAGGGTTGTTATATCCTCCCCACCTTGTTTTAAATCTCGTCCTCGAGATTCACTGGAACTGGTGTGGATATTTCCGTTTCATTTTTTACTCGAGCTCCCAAGTGTATTCTGGTCCTCTCTTAGAATCCCATTTCACTTTGACCAGAACTAATCTCTTGTGTTTAAGATTCTTGATCTTTCTGTCTTTAATCTGAATGGGTTCCTCTACAAACTTAAGTTTCTCATTTACCTCTATGTCCTGAAGACGTATCACTAATGATCCGTCTGCTAAGCACCTTTTGAGATTACATACATGAAATACATCATGTATTCCTGCCATTTCCTCTGGCAGTTGTAGCTGATAAGCTGCTAGTCCTATTCTTTTGAAAATCTCAAAAAGTCCAACATACTTGGGGCTTAATTTTCCTCTTTTAATGAATCTGACCACTCCTTTCCATGGAGAAACTTTTAACAATACATTATCTCCAACTTGAAATTCTAATGGTTTTCGTCTGTTATCAGCATAACTATTTTGACGATCTCGTGCTGCTTTTAGTCTATCCTTGACTTGAATAATCTTGTATGTTGTTTCTTGTACTATCTCTGGTCCATAAAGTTGCTTCTCTCCAATTTCTACCCAACAGACTGGAGTTCGGCACTTTCGTCCATAAAGTGCTTCAAATGGTGCAGCATTAATGCTAGTGTGATAGTTGTTATTGTAAGAAAATTCTATTAATGGTAAATGATCGTCCTAATTTCCTCCGAAATCAATTACACAAGCTCTAAGCATATCTTCCATGGTCTGAATTGTCCTTTGCTTTGTCCGTCCGTTTGAGGATGATAAGTTGTGCTTAGATTTAACCTGGTTCCCATTGCTTTTTGGAAACTTATCCAAAAAATGAGATGTAAAACCGCTATCTCTATCAGGCAAAATAGATAAAGGAATTCCATGTAATGAAACTATTTCATTTACATATAACATGGCTAATTGTTCCATACTGAAAGTTTCCTTCATTGGTAAGAAATGAGCAGATTTGGTTAATCTGCCTACAATCACCCAGATTGTATCATTACTTTTTTGTGTTTTGGGTAATTTAGTAACAAAGTCCATTGTTGTTGGACCGGTTTGCGACCCTGAAAAGTCAGTCAAGGCAGTTCATCTTTGTGTACAAAGGCAGAATCAGTGTATACAAAGTTACACAGCTTTTCTCTTTCAAATCCTTCTCTATTGATGCTTTCTGATTACAATTTGACAGAGTTTCGACACCACAAGCATGAACTAGTTTCGCTCCAAGTTACATATGAAGACACACATGACAGGTATATATAGACCAGCTGATTTCGCTTATATGGCAGTCCATATAAGCAAAACCCCATGTGTACATATCAGCGAAACTACCTTGGTTCCTTGGAGCGAAACCTCTATGACCTTACAAGCGAAATCACCTATACAATTGTTCATATAAGCGAAACATATACATTAAACCCTAATTTTGACTTTTAAGCTCTAATCTTGACATATCTTGACCTAAGACTTAATACAAACGTAGTCAACAGACATTTCATGCACCAACAGACTCCCCCTTGGATGTTGACGAAGTTTTCAGCTCCGAGTCTTCAGTCTTGGTCATTTTGCCTTCTCATTCAGATTGTAACATTGTAAGCATCTATCAATCTTTCTTTTTGATCAGCTTCTCACTTTGACTCTTACACCAGGATCTCATCACTGGCTCTATCATCAACAGCTTTATCATTAGTAGACTCCCCCTTTCTTCAAGCTTCCGTGCTTTTAGGGATCAACACCTCTCATTCCATCTATAAGCTTCTCCTAACTTTCAGCTTGTCTTCAGACTCCCCCTTAGACTCTGCTCCCGGGATCGTAGTCTGGACTTTTCCTGCAATTACTCATACAACTATAAGTAACAACATTTTAATCTACCAGATATTGTAATCTAACAATTCAATCTCCTCAAAATCACTTCTCATAAATTTGGCAGTTTCTTCGAATCGTATCGGAAACTAGCTCTATAACAATATAAACATCCAATTCCCCCACAGTTAATCATCCAAGTCCAAATTAATGACCTTGGAGATATCACAAACTGTTTTTGAATTTTTGATTTTAATACAAGTTTCAATTTAATGAACTTGTTTTATTCTCAGAAACACAATCAACTTACTTAGATTTTGAAACTCAGCACTCAGATATCAGTTGTCGAAAATAAAGCAGAAATCAAAATCTTTTTGTATTTTCTGAAAATATAAAGCAATAAAGAAATATGTACAAACATATTTACAGACAATATTTTTGTTTGAGTATGCGTCAGAGGATCATATCAGTTTTTGACAAGTCATAAGTACCATTGAGCTTAATTACACAGTTAGTATTAAACAATTCACTTAGATTGTCGATATACTGGTCCACTTAAATTTTCATACAAATTTCAACTGATTCAGGATACGAATTAGGTATTTTAGAGACTTAAACTTATACGTGTGTCCCACCTCTTGAATATACTCCCGTATCCATATCCCAATATTCAGTCTTACAGGTAATTATAACACAACTGATATCTGTAAGGGGTTGATAAATTATGAAGAATCATGAGAGCTCAGGTCAGAACTACCGTTCAGCAGAGAGATCATGACTCAACTTGGGTGTGTCCCCTTTAGAGGATCTTTTTTACAACAGCATTGCTAAGCAATTTTATTGTCTTATCATATATGCTGAGGGTGATGCTATGTTTCAAGCATTTGTGAAAAGTATTATTCGAGGACTAGGTCAGAACTTCCATTCAGCAGAAGTCCCGGAATAATACCCCAGATATCACTGAGTATAAAGACCTAGTATATCAGAAAAAGGAACCTTTCAAACGAGATTTCAGGGGTTACCTATATATCCCAATAGTGTTCCCCACGAAATAAGCAAGTGTTTGAATTTAGGTTTATATCCCGAAAAAGTTTACTAAGTGTATAAAAACCTATCGACATATCATCAGTGAGACTGTTTAACGCTATATAATCATTACAATTCTTTAGCATACTGTAACTGTCTACTGATGTACTATCATTTCCTCTTTTTACGCAAAACTCAAATTTTAAATTTTATCATATTTTTTGGCTTTTTCAAATTTTCAAATGTTTTTGGATTTTCTGATGACAATTTTTCTCCCCCTAAAATGCAAAATCATTAAAAATTTGACAACACAATACTGATAGCTTTGTCTCGCCATCCATTTTCTGCTTAAAGTGCTCTGATTTGCAGAAAATATACATACCCCCATGATTTACAACACATTGATATTTTACAGTTTGAAAACCGTTTTTCAATCTGATGAAAGTAATCATGTTTGTTCAGCCGTGAGGGTTTCGGCGTATTCAATCAACATACATTCAAAACAATATTAAAGACAACATATTTTTGGTTTTTCAAATTTTAACAAACTAAAAACATATTTTTGGTTTTAAATTTTTCAATTTTTAGGATTTTGAAATTATTGTTTATTTATGTACAGAAATTGATAAACTCCCTGTTTAACCAAACCAGGGTTCTGCAACCTCTTCATGTGCCAGGTTGCTCCAACTACCATTCTCACAATCTTCAGCTTCGTTGAGCACCTGCACATTCAAACTTTATCAATCATTTGAACAATTTAGCCTAGGTCTGCTGGACCTTAGGCATTTCAACACAATAATGTTCATTTAATTTCGGAAACTCTTTGTCATTTAAAACTTTTTCAGCATTGACTTCAACTTTCTCATCTTTTTCCAACGTCACTTGTTTCTTAGCACTCCACATTTGACCTTCCGGAGTACCTCTTTTGTAAAAGTTTGTCTCTTTTTGAACCTTTTGATTTTGAATAACATTTTTAGGATTCCAAAACTCTTGAGGTTTTGCCATATCAACAGATGTTCTCCAACTCTGTGTTGTTCTAAATCTGGGTGTGTGAGAATTCCAGGTCTGTCTTGAATCGAACCTGTTCGGGTTTGATTTCCAATTTTGATTTGAAGCAAACTTGTTTGTATTGTACCTCCAAGTTTGTTTCGAATCAAATCTGGTTGACCTTTGTTTCACATTCTCAGATTGCTGTTTTTCAACATCAACAGGCTTTGGATTTGGACACTTTCGAGCAACATGTCCAATTTGATCACATTTAAAACACACTTTCTTTGAAACATCCTTGGCCTGTTGTTGTTTCTTTTTCATAGCATCAAACTCCTCATTAGACTGTTGTCCAAATTTGAGTTTTTCCTCTTCTTTCAAACTTTTTCCTTGAACAAAATTCAATTTTTGTTGCAAATCCTGTTTTTCATTTTGTTTTCGATTCTGTTTCTTTTTATAACCCAAACCAGCCTTCATGTTTTTCTTCTTATAACCAGGTTTGTTATAAAAAGATTTATGACCTTTACCAGCAAACTTTGGAATCTCAGACTTCTCAATCTCAACCATTTTAAAAACTTTATCAACCTTTTCTGAAATCACATTCTGAATCGGGAATACAACATCTAAGAATAATTTGTCTGATCCAATCATGGTATAAACCAATCCCTTTGAATCATCATTCAAATTTTTCTCAGATTTTGTGTTTTTCAGATATCCATCATAAAGATTTCCTTCATCTTCATCCTGTGATTCAGACTTACCTTTTGTAGACTCATCTTTCAAAACACTATCAACAACCTTACTCACCACCTCTGAATCATTAGCTTCATCAGATTTGGTGTAAGTTACATCGATACTTTCAGGTAATTGGTCAGCTATGTTCAAACCCTTTGCCACCTTTTCCTCATCATAAAAAGTATAATTGTTTCTCAATGGTGGTGGTACCTGATGAAACTCTGAACCAATACCCTTTTTGCAATTGTCAGTATCTTTGTCATCTGGTGTGATGTTGAAAATGCGTTCGAGAATGTACGAAGAGTTATGATAACTTTGAAGTTTTGTAACAATCTTTTCTTTTTCAGCCAAGACTTGTTTAAGATTAGCAATTTCATCAACACACTTGTTCAATTCAATTTGCTTTTCTTTAAACTTTCTTTCATACATTTCTTTAGTGATTAAAGTTTCAGACAATCTTTGATCAATACTTTTGACTTGGCTTTTCAAAGTATCATAAGCTTCTTGTACTCTCTGACTCGACCACTTTAAAGAATCATACTGTTTTTGTAAATCTTGAAATTTAGATTCTTTTTCAACACAATCGACACATTTTACTGAACACAGTTGTCTATAAACATCATTATCCTTTTCAAGACCTTGACATTTTTGTGTCAATTTTTCAACTTTTAGTTTCAAAATTTCTTCTTTTTCAATCATATCTTTACATTTTGTTGTTAAACCATTTTCAAGTTTAACTATGTCATTGTCTTTTGTTTTTATGATGTCATCTTTTTCAGTACAGGCTTTGCACATTTCTATGCAATTCCTGCATTTGTTTTCTTTTTCATCAACCAATTCAACATTCGATAGATCAGAAGATTTTCTAACCTCAGTCTTATTCAGTACCGGTTCTTCTGACTCAACTTTCTGATCTTCCTCCTTTTCTTCTTTCTGAGCTTCTTCATTCTTCTGTTCTTCTTCAGCTTTCTGTTCTTCTTCAGCAGCAATCTTCACAACATTCTTTACTTCTTCAATCATCTTCTTCAATTCTTCTTCTTTTCTCTTCTTCATTTCTACCACCTTCGGTAGACTTGCTTCACAAACCTCTCTTATCTTCTTCTCCAAATCAGGAAAATATGCTTTATCAGATAACCTTCGTGTGTTGAAAGTAGCTTGCCTTGGAAGCAAATTTGTTACAGCTTTGAAATCCACTTTTGATGGGTCAGCAACTGGATTACCCCGTGGATCCATGTAACATTCCAACTCATCATTCCATCTTTTTGCTCTCTGGGCTTCTTTGAATGGTTCGTTTAATTTCCGATTTCCCATCTTGCATAATCTGCTTTCCACCATCTATCAGGATCAGCATCAGCCACAAATGCATATCCAACTGCATCTTCTTCAGGGCAAACCTGACTCCAGTCGTAACCTTCATCGTCATATATAACTGCAAGAGCCCTTGATTTTTCTTCAGGTTGTTTCAATCTTGGTGGCTCAGACTTGTTCTGATGGTAAATCGCTTTCTTGTAATAATCTTCGTTGAACGAGTTTGCAGAATCATCATCAGCATACGCATTTCTGCACTCGCACTTAAAGTGACCTCTTTGTTTGCATTTGAAGCATGTCACCTTAGATTTATCAAATCCCAGTTTGGTAGATGGTCCACCAATTGACTTTCTCCCCGTGATCTCCATAAACCGATGTGCCCGACGAACCGCACTGGCCATGCACCATCTTATATCCATTAGTTCCATCTCCTCGGGGTCTAATTGATCATAATCTTCTTTCGTCAAGTTGGTGTTGCCAATCTTCCCTGCAACAAGGCTTTCATACGATTCAAGTACAGATGCCAAGAAAACCATCTGTTGTTTCGCCGATTCTTCGCTGAAATTCTGCCCATTCTTCAGATCCACTGCGATATTACACTGAAACAAATTCTTGGAAGCAGATTGACTTGAAGTGTTTGAAGAAGATTCACTGTGAAAACCACTGTGAAGACTTTCATTGTTCACTGAATTTGAACTTTCTGCAGAAAACGCTGTTCTTGGAGACCCAGCCTGTGGTACATTTCCTCTGTAGTAAAGCTCTACATTCTGCTGATAAGCCGGATTGTTGACTTTAGATCTCTTTATCTCCAACTCATGGCTTTCAAGCCTTTCAATCAGCAAATCCACTTTCAAATCTTCAGGCTTGATTGTATTTTTCAACATTAGAGCAAAGTATTGCCACTCTTGATCATTTGGCAATGAATCAAACAATTTATCCACCAGCTGCTCTTCAGAATATGTGATTTCATGTCTGGTCAGCTCCATTTTCAGATGTCCAAATCTCTCGATCATTTTACAAACAGATTCATTATTCATACAACTGAATAGATCAAACTCTTTACGCAACAATTTCTTTTTATTTTTAACAATTTCATTACTTCCTACACACTTTCTCCCTAACGCTTCCCACAAACTCTTTGAAGTTTTCTCTTGTTCAAGTAACGAGATAATATCCTCTCTCACTGACTGTTTGATCAATGTAATCATTTTATATTCAGCCACAACATTTTTTATATCTATGTCTGAGAAATCTTTTGCATCTATTAACTCTCCTCCCTCTTTTACTGGTTCAGTGTATCCATTTATCAATTTTAACCAGCTTTCAGGAGCGAAAGCTTTTACCCAACCCTCAAATCGGTTTTTCCACCAGTTATAATCTTCAACTTTCATCAGCTTTGGTGGTTTCTGTTGGCTTCCATACATGTTCTCAAACTTCAAGTTCTCTGAAATCTCTCTTGAATATTCTCTCATCTCAGATCTTTTATCTGTTGATTCGGAAGTAAACGCGTTGTAGAATGTGTTGTAAAACTCTTCACCGTTGCTTGACATCTTCAATCACCTGAAAGCAATCAAACAAACTCAATCAGTTTAAATAATATCAAGTAATCTGAAATACACTAACACTCGATTGTCGTGAAATGATCTTGACACGATAAAGTTCACTTTCGAACGAAATATGACACTTGGGCGAAATCAACTTTTGACTGATAAGCGAAATCAGCTAAATGTATTAATGAGCGAAATTAGACCATGTATGTAAAAGTGAAACCATGTGATGACAAATAAGCGAAACCCTTTTGTGACAAATAAGCGAAATAGCAAAGTCAAATAAGCGAAATCAGTATTGTAACAGATAAGCGAAATCAGAACTATGACATAAAAGCGAAATCATGTTGTATCAATGAGTGAAATAGCCAACTGTCCGTATGAGCGAAACTAGTATATGTCCCTATCAGCGAAATAGGTAATGTACGTTTGAGCGAAATATGTAATGTCTCTATCAGCGAAATCAGGTGTATTATGTCCGTAAAAGCGAAACCTAGTTTTTAGTTGATTTTTACCATTTTTAATCCGTATTTTAACCTGAATCTTTCTAGGGTTTGTTAATTGTATGTTTTACACGTTATACTCAAAAATCAGATCATTTAAACCGTAGGAACCAGTTCAAATCGGAAAAGTATGAAAGAAAGTGAGTAGAAGTAAGAGAATTCGGTCGAATCAGCTGTAGTAGTATGAACTCCTCGTCCTGATGCTCTGATACCACTTGTTGGACCGATTTGCGACCCTGAAAAATCAGTCAAGGCAGTTCATCTTTGTGTACAAAGGCGGAATCAGTGTATACAAAGTTACACAGCTTTTCTCTTTCAAATCTTTCTCTATTGATGCTTTCTGATTACAATTTGACAGAGTTTCGACACCACAAGCATGACCTAGTTTCGCTCCAAGTTACATATGAAGACACACATGACAGGTATATATAGACCAGCTGATTTCGCTTATATGGCAGTCCATATAAGCGAAACCCCATGTGTACATATCAGCGAAACTACCTTGGTTCCTTGGAGCGAAACCTCTATGACCTTACAAGCGAAATCACCTATACAACTGGTTCATATAAGCGAAACCTATACATTAAACCCTAATTTTGACTTTTAAGCTCTAATCTTGACATATCTTGACCTAAGACTTAATACAAACGTAGTCAACAGACATTTCATGCACCAACAATTGTTATTAATTCCCATTTTCATATTGGAATTTCCAATTATTGTAATAACCCTGAGGGTTTCTGATGTTCAGCTTTAACCTGTGAACAGGTTAGACATTTAGAAACGTAGTTTGCTATATCCTTTTTCATTCCTATCCACCAGAAATTCTTTCTCAAATATTGATACATCTTATCGCTACCAGGATGTAGCGTATACTTAGACTTATGGGCTTCTTCTAAAATTTGATTTCGTAGGTTTCCTTGAGTAGGTATCCAGATCCTGTTC